>WAAG01081530.1:166955-182543 GCA_013390105.1 Tichodroma muraria
CAATCTTTGGGTGTGGTGATAAATAAAATTGGATACTGAGAGAGGAAAGAAACAATGGGAAGAACCATAAATTCCACTGATTGACACAAGGAAAAGAAAAAGGTGGTGTGTGGGGTATACATTAGGCATTTTGGGAGGTCTGTACCTCTCAAGTACCTCAGCCAATGGGGAAAGAGAGAGGGACATGCGGCCAGGAAATTGGGACAAAAAGGAGGCTGCGCCCTCTAAAAATTTGAAAGACCCCATGGGGAATGCCCTGTCACCTCTCCCTTTATTTGAACAAAGTTGCTGGACTCCTCTGTCTCCTTTTTGGGCACAAACCTCAGGTGTTTGTGGGTTAATTTTCCTGACAGCCCCACCGTGCCCTTCACCCCTGCATGCCCCGCAGCACTGTCCCGCACATCCCCGGCTCCTCGCTGCTAATCAGCCCCAATCTGTTATAAACCCGCACCCTTCAACCTCCCCCTCCTTAACGAGAGAGATTTCGCTGCAAGGAGCCTGACAGCCCCTTCATCCCGGCCCAAAAGGGTGAGGAATCGTTGACCCTGAGAGCAAAATGCTTAAATTCATTAGAGACTGCTCTGGTGGCAGCCGATTACACGCAAATTTCTGCTCGGTGATTAATTTAATCGCAGTGAATGGTTCCACTGTTCACTTTGGGGGAGCTGATGAAATTAGAGAATTCGGTTCTTTTCTGAGTTACATTCTTGAAAAGCAAATTTTTGGCTCAAAGTGAAAGTTTAATTTAATTACAAGAATAAACTCCCTTGTACTGGAAGAAGCACGGCTTCCTTTAAAGAGTCAGGAGAGCAGCCATGGCAGAGAAACTGTCCTGTGGCTCCTGGGTTGCAGGTCCCAGAACCTAGCCCAGAACGGCAAGCACTGAATTAAATGAAAACCCTGCAGTCTGCTCCTGCTCTTTACTCATCAGCTTAATGTGACTGAACAAAGGAGTAAATTACCCGTTCCTTCATAGAAATCTCTGTGGAGGAAAACTTTAATTTGGTGGATAAACTACACCTTACATATTGCTGATCTTTTAAATACTGGTTTGGATGCTCCTCCAGCATTTCCAAGGATTGAGAGCACAGCTCAACACAGAGCCCTGGGAAAAACTGGGTGAGGACACCAGAATCAGCAGGTCATGGGGCTCAGCCTTTGCCCGTGGTTCCCATCTCTCCTGTCCTCTGTGCCTGGTTAGAGATTTGATTTTCTTTAAGGCACCCAGGTTCCTCCTTTCCACATTAACCAGCCAGATAACGTGATGGATTTCACTGCTCCACAGGCCAAGGAAGCTGCGCTCCTTCCCAAAATGCCTCAGAGCTACATAAAACCATCATCAGAAAAGGTAAAAAAAAGTCACAAACAATTATTTATCGACTTACAGTTTAAGAAAATGTTGTTTCCTCTCACTACCAGAATAGAATGAGATCCAGGCTCTAATGCTATTGCTCCCACTCTTCAATCAATAACTTCCACAATAACTCAGCCTCACTCACTCCAGCCCACATTTCCAGCCTCATTTCTCAGTGCTTTTGACGAGCCCTGGAGAATAAAAGGATGCAGAATTACACCGACCATATTATACACAAATGATGTGAAAAATGCCTCAGCCCCTGGCACCCAGCTGCTCACACAGTCGATAAATTCAGCAGTGGTTTCTGCTTCTTGTGAGGGCCATATCACACCTGGGATGCACCATTTCCTTCCTCAGAGCAGTGTCTGGTGGGAGGTGATGGCCAGGGGTGTCAGGAGACCCCAGCTCCCACGTGGCTGGGCTGGTGATGGGGGTCCTTATCTCTAAATGCCAACCATGCTCCTGATTTCCTTCTCCAATTTGTTTCCAAGTTCTTCATATTACAGCAGGTCCTTGACTCACAGTGACATTTACAGTTCTGCAGTGTCCCATCCCATCATACCTTAATTTGGTAGTCTGAGGTGATCAGTGATGGGATTCACTAGTTCCTCTGATAACCAAGAGGATGTCAGGGAGAAATTCCCCTCTTGTCCCACTGCTCATTTTTGGAGTTCTGTCAGGGAGCTCACCAGGGGAAATGTGGAAGCCTGTAATTAATAAGTTATTCCAATAATTTAGGTTTTCTAAAACACCTAACTCTGATTCTAGAAGGTCTCCACCATCTCCCAGACCAAGTCAGAGTCAGATCTCATTGTACCCTCTGATCAAAGTCCATCATTACCTCAGCATCACTGCCCTGTATTTGGCTTACCAAAGCTACATCCTCTCCTCTATGAATGTCATTAATAATTATGGAAAAAATGCACCTCAGCTTGGGATAAAATAAATACATGAATAAAAGACAGATCTAATAAACCTGGACAGAATTTATGATTTTCTCAGCCATCGCTTTGCCAGAGATAATGTTGCGCAGTAAAGCTGATTTGCTGGATGAGAACCATATAATTTATCCTGTCAGGGAACATAAGAAATCTTGTCTATGAAGGGGATGACTGATGGGCTCATGGAAACTGGCAGGGAAGCAAATAAAATAATTTTGTCTGTTAAAAATATCTAATTATCGTGTCGTTGTTTATGACAATGCACACGGGTGAGGACTGTGTCAATACCTATAACAGAGATTTCTGCTTTATGCTGAAACTTTCTTTTCATTTCAAAGTTTGAGAATTTTTAAAGCTAATAATTACAGCTGTTAGCTCTTTGCGCTGATGTAAGAGCTTATCACCAAGAAAAAGCTCCGGTACCTGAGCTGACACCACTTCCCTCTGCCAGGTCTGTTGGGAATTTAGTATGAAAAGCACAAATTCAGGTCAGCTCAAACCAATCAAACCCTCATGAAACAGCCTGTGGCTCTGTTGGGTGCTTGGGTGGTTCTGGCACACAGACAGACAGGGGTGCTTGCCCATTCCCATCACACATCTCAACAGCTCCCAAAAGGCTTTGCCATTTTGGCTGCTGGTTTTGGCACATCTGTCTGTCTGCTTGTTCTGCTCCCCTGGTGGGAGCCACGGCGCTGCCAGGAATCAAAGCTCCCTCGGGAAGGTGAGAATGTGACCTGTCCCAAGGACACACCGTCCCTGAGATTCAGGGTGTCCGTTCTCCCTGTTCCTCTCCCCGCTGCTCTCGCTCCAGCTCACATGGTCCCCAGGCTGGCACCAGAAGAGCTGTGAGCAAGAGGGAGAGGAGAAGCAAAGAGAAATAGAGAAGTGGAAAAATGATGACCTGATGAGAAGAGCTGTAAAAATCAGTTTCTTGAAATTCTGTGAAGAGAAATAAAAAATATGTCTTAAAAGCCACTGCAGCTGAGAGCTGGAAAGGTCACAGGTTTGCATTTCCCTGTGCTGGTAGCTCTGTTAATCGCTGTTTAACAGGGTTCACTGGTGAGGAATGGTTTCAGTGGCAGGGCTCGTTCCTCACTGGGAAGTGCAGACCTGGGTTAATAACACCTTATTCTGCACAAAATTCCACTTCACTGGAGCATGTGTGAAAGGGGCTTTGGTTTGGATGAGGATTGATACCAGTCCTGCAAAGCAGGACACCTAACCAGGCACAAACCGAGGTGTTTGTACCCAAACTGTCTCCAGCTGCATGCTAAACAGCAGCGCCTCACCAGGCTAATTACTCTGCAATAATCTAAGGGAAAAGGCTCCTCTGCCCAGCAGAGATTCACTGCCAGGTCAGGAAGCCTGCCTGAAGCTGGAGCCTCATGTGGGGCCTAATTGGCATAATAATGCCTGATGAACTTTGACAGCTCCCAGCGGAGCTGAGCTGCCTCTGCGGTGCAGAGGGGGAATCCAGAGCATTCTGCTGGGAGAAGGGGTGGCTGGATGGGTCCCCAATCTCTCTGAGGCCTGGCTGGCCCAGCCAGGGGCTGCAGTGGGACACCCTGGACAGCTCTTTGCAGCCCCCCCTCACTGCACAGTGCCGCTGGACCAGAGTGGGACCACCCTGGGGGAAGCGAGGCCAGTCACAGGCAGGGCTGGGGGGCAAGTGCTGCTGGCCCAGCTGATGGGCCTAGGTAGCCTTGGAGTGGCTACCTAGAACAGAGGCTAGACAAGATTAAGAGAATAAAGTGGGTATTTATTAAAGGCTTTTAAACAGGTACACCTTGGGCAGTCTGAAGCTTTCCCAGTATGGACGGTGGCCATTAGTTTTTCAGACAGATGTAAGTTTGGTTCATTTACATATCAGGGGTTAATCCTCCAATTACAGCTTCAGGTGATCAAGTCATGTTCCCTCATTTTGCTTCTCCCCAAATTCACTTTTGTTTGTACTTTTTTGGGGCCTGAGGCAGAGGGTGTCCTTGGATCTCAGGCCTGGAGGGATTGTTTGTCTGACCAAAATGTGAAGACAGTTAACTAATACTAAATGGTTGTCCCTGTGTGAGTAATGGGGTCTGGGAAGGTTCCTTAGTAGAGCCATGGAATGGTTTGGGTTAGAAGGGATTGTAGGGATTATCCAGTCACACTGATGCCTTGGGGTGGCTGCCTAGAACAGAGGCCAGGCAGAGTTAGGAGAATAAAGTGGGTATTTATTAAAGGCCTTCCATAGATACACCTTGGGCAGTCAAAGCCTTTCAGGGGCTACACCCAAGTTGGATGATAGTCACGAGTTTTTCAGACAGATAAAAGTTTGGTCTGTTTGCATATCAGGGGCTAATTCTCCAATTACAGCTTCAGGTAATGAAGTCAGATACCCCCAGTTTGCTCCCCCCCAATTCAATTTTTTTTTGTACTTTTCAGGGCCTGAGGCAGAGGGTGTCCTTGGATCTCAGGCCTGGAAGGATTGTTTTGTCTGACCACAGTGTGAAGAGAGTTAACTAACACTGTACATGGAGTTTAGAATTGTACACTAATGAAGTACAGGTTCTAAAATATATAAAGGCTAAAATCTTAAGGCATCACAGCCCCGGCCTGGGATCATGGGCACACACATGCAGCCAGAGGGAGCCCATGCTGGCACTGAACCTGTGTAAGTGCTCTGCTGGGCAGGGCAGGGCTGGTGGCTGCCCCCAGAGTCCTTCCTGCCAGCACTGTGAGGAGCTGTGGCACTATTTTTGGAATGTGCAGTTATTTTGGCATCTATTTTTCTGTATTCCCTCTCTCACTTTCACATCCAAGCAGAGAATGACACAGAGGTGCCGTGCTGCCCTCACCCAGATGTCCTGATGCAGGATAAAACACTGCAGGTGCCGTGAGGCAAAATGCCAGAAGAGAAACTGAAAATAATAAACAGGTACAGTGGTGCAGTAAATAAAGCGGATAAATCCAAGCAAAATCAGGTGGCGTTTATGTCGAGCATCTTCTTTGCAGATTACTCATGTAGAAAATATGTCCACATCAGCACAGACCTCAGTTTAGCTCCAAGATTAGATAATTCTCAGGCAAACAACTCTCATAATTCTGTATTATGTGCTCCAGAGTGAATCCCGTTGGCTTCCAGAGACACTTCTGCACACAGCTGCATGCAAGGACATAGAAATAACTGTGTCCCCCCAGGTGGAGTCTGGGGTGGGCAGGAGCGGAGCAGGTATAGCACAGGTGTGGACATGGCCCAGAGTCACCTCCCCAGCCCCAGGAGGGAAGGTGATCTCACCCTGGGTTCTTCTATTCTGCCGAACCTCGTTAGGGTTCAGCCTGTGCTTGTCACTGAAGCATCACTTTCTAGTTTGGTAATGTCACCTCCCATGACATCAGCATCCGTCCCATCAGCGCTGCCCACTAACGTCCTGGGCTTGGAGGGTCAAGGGCGTGGACTTGCCCAGGAGAGCAGCCTTTCATTACATGGTTGCAGAATATAACGAGGCAGGAGCCTCATAGATGTCCTCAAGCACCACCAGGATGCTGAAAATCTGGACACTCTTGGTAGCAGAAACATCACCTCATCATCACTGTCTGGCTCGCAGCAAGACAGTCCAGGTTATTCTTCTTGGGAATCTCCTTGGAAAGTGTACTTTGTGGTGATAAGGGCCGTAACTGCTTTATTTTTCCCCCTCTCCCTGCTGGTTTTGGCTCACGCCCTGTGTGGTTCTTTGTGTCATTTTTATAGTGACTTCTAACAGCCTTAGTGGAGGCAGTGTGATTTACTGCGAGAGACAGGCTGGCTTTTGTCAGAGCTGAAGTGGAAATGTTCCCATTGTTGAGACTTGATGGCACTTAGCTAAATAAAATCACGTGGAAAACGAGGAAAACACAGACATTTGCTTTGTATAAAACAATTATTTCTTCCTCAGAACACTGTTGCTACTCAGCATTTATATCCTCCTGCAGTGGCTGTTGTGTGAGGACTTCAAAGGCTGCTGCGTGTTCAGAGCATCTGCTGAGGCCACACCTTTGCTAAATGACAGACACACTCTGGCTGTAAATCCCTGGGTGCTTCCAGACAAATTCTGGTGACCAGCCCTTGCCTGCTAGGGGGGTCCCACCCTGCCTGGGGCCCCCAGGAGCTCAGCCCTGCAGCAGGACCATGGCCAGGCTCCAACCTGCCCTTTGCCTCCACGGTGTCAGAGCAGGAGGAGCTGTGGGGGTGCTCGTGTTGATCCTTTAAGATTTTAGCTTTTATATTTTTCATATATTTGTAACCCTGCAATTCTTTAGTGTAGAACTCTAAACTCTACGTACAGTGTCAGCTGCTGCTCTCCCATTTTGGGCAGACACAACAATTCCTCTCCAGGCCTGGGAATCAAGGACACCTCACCGCCTCAGGCCCCCAGAGATGGAAACAAAAGTGAGATGGGGGAGCAAACTTGGGTAAATGACTTCATTACCTGAAGCTGTAATTGGGAGATTAACCCCCAATATGCAAATGGACCAAATTTATAAAAGTGTGGAAACCTGTGACCTGTCATCCATTTTGGGTGTAGCCCCTGGGAGGCTTTTTCTGCCTGAAATGTACCTGAAAGCCCTTCAATAAATATAACCTCTTTTTATTCCTTTAATTTTGTCTGGCCTCTGTTTTTAGGTAGCCCCAAAAAGGCATCAGTGTCCCACTTTTTGCACAGCCTGGGATGCTCCAGCTGAGCCAGGCACTCACCCACGACCCACCAACACATCCCCACTGGAGCAGGGCACTGGCTGGAGTCAGGGACCTAAGACAAGAAGAAAGAAAATCCAATTAAAAGACCCACTTTCAGATGGACACTGAATGAGAGTTTCATAAATAAAAGCTCAATTTCCTCCTCCTGACCTGGCCACAGGCCCCAGCTTAGCCATGACCCCTGAGGCAGAGGCAAAGGTGCATCTTCCTTTTACCTGTGCTGGGCTGTCAGTCTCTCTCTCATTAAAGCTGGAGCTGTATGTCAAAGGTGGCAGCTCCCTGCTACTAAATTCCACCCCTCGAAGCACAGTTGCCCACTCTGGTGCTTCGTGTTCGTTAAGGTTCGTTTTCAAAGTTGTTGCAGCCCGTGCTCTCAGAGAGTGTAAATGCCAAGCTTTGTGAGAGACGAGGGGAAGATGGGGAAGATACCACCATCATACCCTCTTTAAAAATTGATAAAAATAAGATTAACAGATGCCTCTGGCTGTGAGACTCCATCGCTGGAGCGTCGTGCCCGCGCTCAGCACATCTCCATGGCAACTCGCATAAGTGGCCTGAATAGATGTGTCAGGAAACTCGGGGTTCTCCTGGACTTCCAGGGTGTTTTGCTTTGCTCAGCCCTTGCCCCCACAGCTGTGGCAGCAGGGAGGTGGGCAGGGGAGCTGGCAACACGGCCTCGGGGAGCAGTGTGGGGCCCATGGATTTCGAACGCCACTATTCCTGCTGGAATTATCCAAGTAAAAATCAGATTTGCAGGCTTGGAAGCAGGGAGGTGTGTCAGGGAGAAGACTGGCTTCGTGGGTGGGACGGGGCAGGCATGAGCAGCGTCGTATCAAGTATCAGACAGAGACTCTGGTTCAGGGCTGGATAAATGGGAAGATGCTCTGAAGGAGCCAGGGAGTCCAGTCGCTCCAGGCTCCGCTGCAGTGCCAGGAGTTTGCAGGGCTGTGGGTGCACCAAAGACCCTCCTCTCTCCCACCTTCATCCTCCAACACACCCCACCAGAGCCTGGCTGACTGCTGCTCGCCACCTGCACGTAGCACAGCACAGACTCACCTGGGTGGAAATATTCCATTTGATGCTCCACATCCCCTTTTCCACGTTTCATCTCCCTCCCTCCTGCTGCTCCCTGCAGTCTGGACAGAACTGGAGCAGTCCCCCACCTTTCCTACCCCTCAGGAAGCCCTTTCCCTTGGCCTTGGCCCTGCACAGCCCTTGCTGGGAGCTGCCTTTACCCCACAGCAGGAGCCCATGGCAGCACCACACGTGGTGTGTTCCCTGCCATGAACCCTCTGTCCCCGGCTCTGTCCACAGCAGGAATTTCTTTCCACCTCCCTTTCCTGATGGTGTTGTAATTCTGCACCTATGGCCCAAGTGCAACAGCTCCTCTTTGGAGAGATATTTAGTGTCCAGATATTGAAGCAGGAATACTGGAAATCAGAGAAGCCATTTAATCCTCATGAAATTTCAAGAGCAAGACCAAAAAAAACCCAAGCAACAGAGCAAAGCTGTGGGAAAGCTTCCAAAATTACCCTCCCAGCTCAAACCAAGATTATTTACTTCATCCCAGCCTTGGCCAGCACTATTTCCTTTGTTTAGCATTCATGTCCATCCAAACTGCTCTCTCCTCTGGAGGCTTTACCTTCCTCCTGCTGATGCCTCTCCTTCAGTTCAGCACATGCTAATGAGCTCAGATCCCTCCTCTCACCCCGGAGAGCTCGGACATTGACAGTGACCAAAGAGCAGAACTGGAGATGAGCAAGTCAAAGTAATTCCATTACTGAGAACAACATTGATTTGTTGTCGCTAAACATTTGTTACCCGAACAGCGTTTCCAGCTGAAAGGGGAGGGTGGAAAAACCCTGCTGAAATTTAAAGTTTTTGCAAATTAGCCAAACTTCGGTTTACAGCTGCTAACACGCTCTCCAGCAGGGAGAGACAGAACCTGCTGATGTTGCTGCATATTCCCCCGATAATGAGGCATCTTTCGGTGAGGATGAGCACAGCAAACCCAGCGTCCTCACACCAGGTGGTGTTTTCTCTTCCCTCTGCAAAGCCCATCTCCAGGGGCTGCCAGTCCACCCAGGCTCTGCGCTGATGCTGCAGCGATGGCAATGAAAAAATCCCAGCAGCACCGACCATCCACTGGGAAGGATTCCCTGAATGTCTTCTCCCCTTCCCAACAGTGTCCGTAGGGACTGACAGCAGAGCAAACTGCTTCTTTCAAACTAAGGAGGCTGTCCCAGGGGCTGGGGAGGGGTGCAGAGCCCACTACAGGGCATGGACTGTGAGTGCTTCCCCCCTCCTGGCCCTGCAGTCCTCTGTGTTCTGCAGAGAAGTTACTTTTGCTTTAAAGTTACATTTATTTGAATGTAAAATCCTCAGCTTAAATTGCAGCAGGTTTTGTGATATTTAATATCCAAAGCTGGGAAAGGTCATGTCTGTCTGAAAATAAAATGAGGTTTAATCTGGAGATTGTGTGTGGCAGGTTTTTTATGAAAATTTGGTTTAGAAATAGATCTTAAATCCATAAGGTCACTGAGAGGAAGGTTTTTCTTTCTCAAAGACTTATCACTCCCATATCTCAGAGGAGCAAAGGATAATTCAAAGAAGAAAACAAAATCCTGTGACTTCCCTTCTCTTTATTTCTGCACCTGCACCCAAGAACACTTCCTTCTACATCCATTCATCATACTCCTCCTCTTCTGTTTATTTGAATATCTGTGTTTAGGTCGTGCCAAGTATGATATTTTGGTTGCATTCCTCCAGGATTTTCATGTTATTTGCCAGTACCTTCATGTTGAGTTCATGGCAGCACATACCACAAAACAACCTTAAGAGGACCCAAAGAGATTTTTTCTAAAACCCCAAGTGCCAAACTGCATTTTTTATCCTCAGTAGAGCCCTCAATCCTCCTACCTGCTGTCCCTCTCCAGAGGATTCCATGCTCTGGACATGGCCATGGAATGGACACACTTCCACAGCTCTGTTGCCAGCCCCAGGCTCCTCTGCCTGCACGTGAACTGAAATCTCCTCAAGCTCTTCTTGCCTCACAGACTAATAGAGGGGTCCCTGTATTTAACCCCTGATGCTCTCAACAGCAGAACCAGAGGATCACACAGAACATGAGGCTAAAACCCAGGGCAGCGTGAGGGCTTCCTGATGCTTTAGGATTTTAGCTTTTATATTTTTCAAATCCTGCACTGCATTAGTGCACGACTCTAAACTCCATATACAGTGTTAGTTAACTGTCTTCACATTTTGGTCAGACAAACAATCCCTCCAGGCCTGAGATCCAAGGACACTCTACTGCCTCAGGCCCTGAAAAGTATAAACAGAAGTGAAATGTGGGGGAAGCAAACTGGGGGAATGACTTCATTACCTGAAGCTGTAATTGGAGGATTGACCCCTGATATGCAAATGGACCGAACTAATATCTATCTGAAAAACTCATGATCATCTTCCATTTTGGGTGTAGCCCCTTGGGAGGCTTCGTCTGCCCTTAATGTACCTGAAGGCCTTTCTGTAAATATATCTGCTTTTATTCCTTTAACTTTGCCTGGCCTCTGTTCTAGGTAAGACCCAAAATGGCACCACAGGCACCCAGAGCACTGGGCAGAGCACAGCTGGATGCTGGGACCACCACGGTGGCCAGAATCCATCATGCCTCACCAGTCCCAGCCTGGGGGCCCCAAAGGACAGGCTGTCTCCAGGAGATCATCATCCCTGGGCTCTGCTGAGCCATCTGTTGTCCCAGCTCGGATGCCCCAGCTCGGATGTCCCAACTTTTCTGCGCACGTGCAGTCTCCGACCCATCAAAAGCACTGGGGAAAGAAACCCTGCTCTGATGGTTTCGGATCTCAAACTGGTGTTTGAGCAGCAGTTCCTGGGGCTGCAGCCTCTCCTTCCCAACAGAGCATCTCCCGAGGTCCCTGAGCCCTTCAGCTGCGAGAGGCAGGCACACATCTGCTCCCATAGCTCAGCAGTTTACCAAACCTTTTACTGGTGTTTCTGTCACTCTGTTTGATCTTGTTAAGAATCAAAGACAGCAATTACATCCTTAATCTTGTTCTATAAAACTGTAGCTACAGATAAAAACCACCACGGGTAACACATACCAGAGCACGAACACAAACAAGAGAGTAAAAATGACAACTGATCTTTGATGCTTGACTCAAGACTCCTAGAAAGGAGCTTCAGAACTCCCAGGAACTTCAGATCCCTCTAAGACAGCTCGAGTGCAAGCTGCAAACTCACGGGCTTTTTTCTGGCACTTGTGTACCAAGAACAGAAAGTATCAGCAAGGCCTGTAGATAAGGCTTTCTTCTAATTCTGGATACACTTACTAAGACAAGTAGAGATCTGTGAGATTTCAGGCCTCTAAGGGAAAGGAAAACAGAAGAAAAGCAAAAGCTAGGAAAGGAATTCCAGCTTCATAAGTAAAGGGAAGAGATGAAGCTCAAGGAGTTATGTGCACAGCATTCAGTTTGCTGAAAAAACATTGTTCTCACCTTGGGAGAAATCCAGCACACTGGAAGCTCTGTCTGGGATTTCAAAAAACTCACTTTAGCATTACAAGGCCTATTCCAATCCCACAGCAGAACTTGTTTGGCATCTATGTTGTTCTTTGGGGCTGGTGTGAAGTCACTCCTTGCTGCAGGTGGTGGATGGATATTGGTGAGTGCAGCTGCTCTGGAAAGCGCGCTCTGGGGAAGCCCCTCCGGGCAGACACAATCACCTACTGCACCCANGGGGCAGGGCAAAGGGCAGTGACCTATGGAAACTGGGGCCATTTACCTAGGGCTGCAGGCCACCAGGGGAGAAGCCTCCTGTGTCACTCTAAGCTATGAGGAATTTATGAAACTCAGGGCAGGTTTTTCCAAAGCCTAAACTCAAGAGCCTCCACAGCTCCTGACATGGCCCCAGTGGGAAGCCAGGTGAGCAGCACCGATGGTATTTACTTTTCACTAAGCACCTGAATCCTTGCAAAAATATCTGCTCTAAAACCAGAATTACTGCAAAATAGGAATTCATTGTTCCAGGTGATTCCGGACACCCAGAGTCCTGGAGCTCTCTGATGGGGAGACACCAAGACAACCCCGTGCAGCCCTCTGGGTGGCCTCAGCTGCCACCTCCCTGTCCCTGCTGGGTTGACAGAGCAGGCAGAAAGCCACAGCTTGGCTATTACCATGGGGGGAAGGTGGGGACAGGTGTCCCCTTAAAAACAAAAAACGCAGATAGTTTAAACCCATTCCTGTTCCCAAGGGATCATGCATAATTCAGTGATAACAGAGGCCACACGGGGACTTAAAACCAAATGTCAGAAATCACTGAGGGGGCTGCTCCATTCCAAAGAAGCCTTTGCCATGGGAAGCTGAGGCCATCAGCATGTGGACCTGGTCCAGGGAAAGCCTTGGAAACCTGAGAGACTTCAGAACCTCCCCTGTCAGCTCCGTGTTCCTGGGACTGTCGGGACTCAGGTCTGGCAGCACCATATCCAGCTCAGCTACTGCAACAGCATCCCCAGCTCTGGAGCACCCACCCCAGCACCCTCTGTGACCCGTTCAGCCCATTGACACTCCCAGGTCCCTTCTCCTCCTGGCCACTGCTGGATCCTGTGGGGCAGAAGGACAGCGGGAGGACCCCGTCACACGGCTGAGCCCAGCAGGCCAGGAGAGCATTAAAATTGGCATTTGGAGAGGAAATGTGACACCTGGTTATTACACGACGTAATGGAATCAGCCAAGTGGTAAATGTAGCTTTTAAATAGGTTTTGTGCTCCCCATTAGCTCGTCTGATGCTGATTAGTTCTGACGGGGAGTGGGCTGGGCTGCAGCTTTTCCAGTGAGGCTGCTCCTGTGCCTGGTGCTGGGGAAGCCGTGGGACCACTGAGGGTGAGCAGGACCCACCCTCATCATCCTGCACCCATCCAGGGAACCCCAGCAGCTCCAGCACCTGCCTGCCCCAGCTGCTGACCTTGGGGGCTGGCTCCAGCACCCCACATTTAGCCAGAGGTTACGGTGCCCTCAGGACAGCAGGCACTAAAATGTAGCAGCAGCAAACAGCGGACACAATTCAGGAGAAACTTCTGGGGTTGTGTCATTTCAATTAAGGAAAGGCACATGCCGATGCCAGGGAACAGCAAACACCCAGCACCAGCTCTGGAGGCTCCAGCCACCCACTACAAGTGATTAGTCTCAAATCAGGAGTCTGTTTCATTTAAACAATTAAATACTATTTCTTAGTGTTTACAAAACACGAACAGGTGGGAAGGAACACACGGCAGAAAGCGCTGGGCAGCCTCAGAGAGCCTGTCTATCCCCACAGCCCTCGTGGGCAGTCCTGCTCCTCACTTCCATCCTGGGAATAATGCCTTGGGATTTTAGCCTTTAAATTTTCATTTATTTTGTAACCCTGCAGTTCTTTAGCTATATAACTCTAAACTACACATACAGTGTTAGCTGCTGCTCTTCTATTTTGGTCAGACACAACAATTCCTCTCCAGGCCTGGGAATCAAGGACACCTCACTGCCTCAGGCCCTGAGAGATGGGAAGAAAAGTGAGTTGGGGGGGAACAAACTTGGGGTAAATGACTTCATTACCTGAAGCTGTAACTGGAAGATTAACTGCCAATATGCAAATAGACCAAACTTAGAAAAGTGTGAAAACCCATGATCCATTGCCATTTTGGGTGTAGCCCCTGGGGAGCTTTGTCCACCTGAAATGTACCTGAAAGCCCTTCAATAAATATAACCACTTTTTATTCCCTTAGTTTTGTCTGGCCTCTGTTTTTAGATAGCCCAACAAGGCATCAAACAGGGGCTCACTCCTCACCATGGCTCCTGGGCTCCAGCCCAGTGATCCCCATGGATGCACAGCCCGGTGGGAAGGGGACAGGTGGGCTCAGCCCCCTAACAGCCACCTCTGCTCTGCTCCCAGTGACTCCCTGCCATGCTCCCAGCAGCCCCCAGAACACAGACTGGAGACAAACCCATCTGCTGGGCACCCCAGGCCCATCTATTCTCCTTAAAGGAAACCAGAAAAATAAATGATACATTCTGGAAGCATCATCTGTATCACTGCTTTCTCCTTAAAGATCTGGGTTTGGGAGGTATTTCTCCTCTGTGTGTTCCACACTGACCTGGGGCATCCCTCCCTCCCTCCTGGGAGGGATCAGCCAGTCCCACCTCAGAGCTCTGAGATTTAGGGAGAGATAAAGGACCCCAGGTCTCCTGCCATTGATTCCGCTATCGGCACACGTGTGAGCCCTGTCTGTGGTTTATCCACTGCTGTTACTCTGCATTTTTTTTCTTGCAGCTAAACAGGGTTTGTGAAAGGTTTTATCTCCATTCACAGTTTCTAATAAAACCAGAGCTCAGGTTTCCTCCTTGCTTTACTTGCCCTCCAAGCTTGCCAGCTCTCCTCAGATTTTCAGAGTGACCCAGCAACTGCTTTTATTCTTTTCACTTGCAGTCAGCGCTCTCATGTTTTCCCAGGATAAAGCTTATTAAAAATGCATAAAGAATAGAGGCTTATGGAGAAAAAAGGCAAAGAAAAATAATCTAGTTATTTGGAATTTGGAAAGCATTGTACTATCACAGGTTTAAAATCCAAACCAGATTTCCAAACCCAAGCTGGTTCCATTTGCTTTGGCCCAAACCTTGTTTTTAAGAAAAGTGTTGAATGAAAGCGTTAAAGGAAACATCAAGTTTGAGTTTCTTAAAATTCTGCAGTAAAGATGTTCAAAATGAAAAAGCCATTTTGATTCAACTTGTCTGACTTCCAGGCTCAGTAGTCTCAGGATAAATCTTTATTTTTCATTTCCAGTGCAGGGGCAGGTTTGTTCCTTCCCTGGAAAGGAGAATCCTCAAATGACAACAATGGCAAGCTTGTTATTTCCTTTACTCCATAAAGAGTCCTTTGTTTACCAGCAAGACTACACAAAAACCAGTATTTTAATTGTGCTATAAGATTGTTCAAAATAACCATAAAAATTCATGGATTTATTTCCTTTTCAAATGAGAACATTTATTCAGAGTATGTAAAAGCCCCCTTTGCCTAGCAGGGGGCTGAGCACAGAAATTGCTTTTTTAGGAGAGTTAACTCCTGCTCTTTATGCAAACACTGCTGTATGGCTGAGGCACAGGGTATTTCCATTGTCTGTTTGTGAACTTACAAGCCTAAAATCTTCCTGTTCAATCCAGTACAAGGCACTGCCCTACAGGTGGGAACAGGATTCGTAACTGGTCTCTAAACCAGCAGCTCAGAGAAGCAATTCCAGCAATGCCCAGAGCGAGCCCAACCTTCAGTGTGCACCCCCTCAGTGCCAGATGTGCACACACCCCTCAGTGCCAGATGTGCACACACCCAGTGCCAGATGTGCACACCCCCCCAGTGCCAGATGTGCACACCCCTCCAGTGCCAGCTGTGCACACACCCCTCAGTGCCAGATGTGCACACACCCCCCCTCAGTTCCAGATGTGCACACACCCCTCAGTGCCAGCTGTGCACACACACTGTGCCAGCTGTGCACCCCCAGTTCCAAATGTGCCACCCCCTCAGTGCCAGATGTGCAC
>WAAG01081534.1:318-11004 GCA_013390105.1 Tichodroma muraria
CCAATTGGATTTCCAGTCTTTTGAGAGCACAGAAACATTCTCATTGCTATGAGCAATTACTCCAAATTAAAACCTGTATGGGTTGGCTTTTTTATTTTTTATTTAAAGCAACTTATTAGTTCCCTGAAAATAGTTAACAGAGATCTTAACTGCTTTGTTGTCATACTATTTTTGAGCATCTATCCAGAAAATCTTTGTACATTATATGCAGAACCTTAGTAACTGAGTAAAACCTGTACCTGATACAATCAAAAATTTGATCGAATTTTGCATTGATATTTTTTGAACACAGAAGGATTGAAACACATTTGATACTAAGAGCATAACATTTCTTTATTTTTTTATTGTTGTTGCCTCATCTTATCTTTGCTAATTAACAAAGCTCTTCTCTCTTTAGATCCCTAGAGTAGTATTTCCTTTAGCTGAGAGGATTAATGGTGAAACTTTAGTGTTTCTTTGTAACTGAGGTTTCAGTTTGCATTATATAGAAGTTACTCATGTTAGTTTTCACTGCTTTTGGAGTGATGCTGCTGAAACAAAATCCAAGCGCTTCCCAGAGTACTGGTGGAAGATCGGTTTAAAATTGTTGTAAAATAATTAGAAATAAGGTATTTAATAAAAAATTACCGATGTTGAAGGCAGATTAACAAACATAAAAATGCAGGCATAGTAGGGCAATGGTCACTGGATTTGATACAAGGAGGGAGTCACAAACCCTGAAATGTGCAGGTTCCTGACACAAACTGGGTTTGTTTACAGTGCTGTACATCACAAAAAGTGTCTGTTAAACTGTCCCATGGAGTTCAAAGAATGAGAACCAAAACTGGCCTATGACCAAAAAATTCATTATTAGGACTACAAATAAGACAATATTAAGGAGATTTTGTTGTTTTGGTGGTGCAGTCGAGTTTTGGAATTCCAATTCCAGCAACGCAATAAATCTAACTTTGTACATCGTGGCACTTCAGTAAAACATTCACTATAGTCTACATGAAATGAAAAAGAAACTCTTTCCAAGTCTGATCCTTAATTGTAGAGGAAACTTCAGGGAAAAACTTGATAGGAAACTTCAGGGAGAAACTGTAGCCAGCAAGCAAAGACAGACATCATGCCTCTTTTGAATAAAATATGGCTAAATTTGCCATCTTCCCTAAAAAAAAAAAAAAGAGTAATTTAACTGCTTGCCTGGGGCAGGAGGTGGGACTTGAATTAGCACTCACAATAGAGAATTATGCAATAAGAACAAATGGCTGGAAACAGATAAGTCAGCAATAGTGTAGTCCGAAAATTGTAATTAGACATATAAATAGTTTAGAGAAGTGGTCTGGTCATCACCAATGACATTAAGATCAGCAGTAGATGATTAATAAAAAGATGTTATAGTTTAAAAGAAATATTTTAGGCAATTATTTAGGTCTTTGTAGGCAACAGGGTAAATTATTGCAAGTCTTTCCTTGGTTCTAAACATCTGAGTCTGTGATTTAAGCAATAGAAAGTTAGGATTCTCTGTCTTCCATGCTTGTCCACTGTAATGGATTTTCTCACTTAACACTGAGGAAATTTCTCAGAAGCAGTCCTTACAGGAGGTAGAACATGAGTTCTGGTCTTCAGCAAATATCAAGTCCACAGTCATGAAGTAGAATTTGGATTGTCTGTGTTCTTTTGAATACCTTTGTGCATGAAACAAAGGGGAGTCTTAGTTTTTCCTTATTCTTTAATGTTTTGCAGGATTAGATAAACTTCATCTATCAAACAATCCAAGAGACTCGGAGACAAAGCCTTCTGCAAATGGCCATCAGAAAACACTGTGATAACAATCACCTGCAATCAGAGCTGAAAACATCAACCTCATGGCATTCCTGTCATCTCATCAGCATTTTTATGTTGCTTTTAGTTCTTAGTTTGGGTCGAGCCTTGTCTCATTTTGATGCTGTGTGCTTCTGAGGAAATTAGGTGTGTCAGATTCTTCTCTTTCCAGTAAATTTTTGGTCTGCTTGGTTATTTCCCAGTAAGTTAATGCAGGAGGTGCCTTGAAGACTGGAAGCTGAAGAGAAAAACGCATTCCTTTTTATTTGTTGAAAGTCTCACATCTTTATTTTTAACTTGCTACCATTTGAATGCACAGTACCTCCTGTGTTACACTAACACATCTATGAAGAAGAACTTTGGGACTTGATTTAAAAAAAAAAAAAAAAGAAAACATACACTTGAAGGCCAATATGACCCTTACTGGAAATGTAAAATGTAGATTTTTACATTTACCTGGAGTAGGTATCTGTGACAGGAGATAAACAGAGAGTGAGTTAAAAAGGACAGGAGAGATCACAGTTCCCTCGGAGCTGGATGCAGTAGGCTGTGTCATGGAGCTTTCTCGGAAGGCCAGTGCTTTCAGCTCTCTGTCCTTAGCTCTAAATGCCAGCTTGCTTTACTGGTGGTCAAACAATGTCTTGTGGAAGTCCAAGATGAAGATTAACTTCAGTGTTAAGTCTGAGCCTAGTGTGCTTTGTAAAAAGCTGTGTAGACCCCCTGTGACAGCTCTCACCGTTCTGTGAGCTGTTACGCCGCGGAGGTCCCTTCCCCTACCAAGTACCCCCTGTGAAATGCTTGATGAACTACTGTGTGTGAGCAGTACCTGCAAGCAATGCAAGGAGCACAGGCCTAGGAGGCTGCAGTTGCAGTTTTCTACAATCTTTAATTTGAAGTAAATTTCTCTGAATTTATACTTCAGTTACCAGAACTTGTGTTCGGTGGCATAATCCAGTCATCTGTCACTAGCCTGTTTTTTAATGTACACATGGACATGTATATAGGCCTATATGTGTAGATATCGTAAATTAAATTCTAAGGTTATAGAGATGACAATAGGTTGTTTGGTAAGTAAAACTTGTGTGTTCAGTCTCGGTAGTTTGAATTTCTGCAGTGTTACAGTTTAACTGCTCAGACGCCTTAGATTCAAGATGACATCAGTGGGTGATAATGTCCTTTCTTGTAGCATTTCCTTGCAGCCTTAGGAATCCTTTAAGCAGTTTATAGTAAAGAAGAATACCAAGTAAGTATTCAAAATCTGGTTGCACTTTTGTCCTGCTCAGCCTCAAGTAATCTTCAGACTGGAATGGGGACGCATTCGGTGAGTGCCCATCATATAGGGAGCCAGAAAATGTTCCTGTTCATTTGCTGTTTCTGTAAAACAACACTGCCTGTCTGTAGTTTGAGGTCTTAGTTGGTGGCAACTTGGTTTCCACTGTGGTTCCAAAATAAGGTAAACCTTGTGTCAGAGACTCTTTGTCTGTTCTCCTGAGATGACTGCTCTGGGCTGTAGACCTTATTGCTGTGTGTGTGAATGTCTGCTTGTCTTTTTTTCCCCTGAAGTGCTTCAAAAATCAAACTCCAGTACACATAAGGATTTATCTTTTTTGCAGCTGCCTTTTCTGACTTGAACTGGAGCATAATGTAAATATTTCTGTAGTAAATATGATGCTAGAGAATTACTTTTTTTGTCCGTGTGATTAGTATAAATTCAAGGTTTATTGAACTGACTATTGATGTGTTGTATCAAGTCTTGGAAGAAATAGTAAAATTACTTGATTTCACTAAGATTTACAAGCATCTTTTCTTGTTTAATGCTGATACTTCAGTGAGAAATCTTTATCTGAGTCAAAGTTCTGCAACCTGTAACAGAGAACTATAATTAAAAGTTGTTCTAAAATGAGTTTATATTTAAAATATTGGGAGATATATTATTAGGGACATCAGTCAGGTATTCTCAGAGCTTGTAGCCTTATGTATTGGCATTATAGTTAAAAACCAGTGAAATATGTTCACTTTTTCGTGCAAGTCATTGTATGACCAAAATTGTCCTCATGTCTTAATGGGGCTGGTGAATTGTGGTGTGTGAGGCCAGTTAGCTTTATAGAAATATTTCTGTTACAATGCTAAGGCATTTAATACACTCTGAAGAAATTAATATTGGAAACAAACCTAGGAGTATGAACCAGCATAGGTCTTGCTCTTCGTGCCTTTGGAGAGATGTTTGTTGTTGCATCAGTGACCCAAGAACACAGGAAAAGGTGGATTATAATGTGTGTGTGGCTTCTACAAGCAAGTTGGGCAATTACTTCAGCTGAGCAGGGGCAGTTCCTGCTGAGAAGTCCCCAAGCTTCAGGCAGGACTTTAGAACTCTTTTTCAAAACAAATGTTAGAGCCTCGACTGTCCCCACCCCTTCCGCTGTTTTCTGCAGGCGGATGAGTGGGTTAAGGCTACGTTAGGGAAGACTTTACACTGGACTCTGTGGGATGGTTGAGGTGCTGTGTGGTTTTCAAGGTGGGTGAGAAATTCAGAATTACCCTGTGCAGCTACTGACAGGGTTTTGTTTAAAATCAGCTGTTGATGTTGTGACACTGTCTACATTAAAATACGCCTTTGGCCTTGAAAATGACGTGCTTATGCAAAGCTTTGTCACTGCATGCAAGATACAGGTCACTGTATACTCTTCACAGAAGCATATGGTCACTTAAGTACAAGCAACTGGTAATTCATTAATGGATATTGACAATACATTCCTAGTATTTTGACTCATGTAGAGTCAGGTGGTCTATACCTTCAAGGTATATACAGCTGATCTTAGTAACATTAACATCTGCCTCACTTCTTATGAGGCAAAAAGCACATCAATGCTTCCATCTTCAACTTGGTACCACACAAGACCAAAAAATAGATGTAAACCGAGTGTTTTAAGTTAGCTGTTTTTTGGCTTTTTTTCCGTGTTGGTAGCACAATATTAAATGCAATTGCAGAATTGTAATATTTGTGGGGTTTCTAAGCATAAAGCACACATGCTTATCACTTTAAGCTAAAAAATAATAGTATTGGTTACTGTACAAGTAACAGTTTATCATTCGTAGGGAGCTTTGTTTACTGTCTGTAATATGCTGATTATCTTTGGCCCTGTTCCTCCCATACCTTTGACCCTGTTGGCTGTTTTAGTGTCATAGAAACTAAAAGATGTGACAGGTTGTTTTCCTTGTCTGGTTCCCAAGTACCACCTGGAGCAGCAGTGGAGGGAGGGCTGGGCTGACCGTGCAGGCAGGAGCTCCTGCAGCAGGTGCTTGGCAGGATGGGCACAGGAGCAGATCCTGGGGACTCGTGCTGTGTGTCACAGGAGAGGCACATCCTCCCCTGTGTCACCAGGAGCGACGGGTGCCGAGAGGCTGCAGCCCCTGTCCACCCACCATGTCTCTGCCACTTGCCCGTGAGTCCGTGCAGCAGCTGATGCTTCTTGAGGTGCTCACGTGTGCCCAGTGTTGCGTAGTGAAGACATGATGGCCCTTTCTTAAAGAATTTACAGTCTAAATTAGAAAGGAATTAGGTAGAAGCAGAAAGCAGTTGGCCCCTTCCTGCATGTGGCTTCCCTTGAGTTCTTGAAGCATGCTCGAGGTTATTTCCCATCTCTTCTTCCTCTTCCAGAAGGGGGGTGGTGGGGTATGTAGAGCAGCTGAGCCTTACCCTTAGTGAACTGGTGTCTAAAATTTTGAAATAACAAATACAGGAAAACAGCTTAATCCTGTTTAACATACTCTCTGATCTTGATAATAGCATTTTTTTAAATCGTGGTGAGATAATCTAAACAGAGACAGGACATTAAGGCCACTTAAATAACCTCTTCAAAAAGAAATGTACTTAGTTTTGTTTAAAAAAGTGTTGATGTGAACTGTGAAGCTTTAATTGCTTTAATGAAATAAGATTCCCTACCTCCTAGTATTAGGATTTTTGTTGTTATTTTAGTGCTGAGTTGAGACAATATTGCCTACACTGGCTTCCCTCCCCAACCCATGAACACTGAATTTGCTATTGATAAGCTGGCAGGTTATTTCAGTCACATTGTCAGGATTTGAATTTTACAAAAATGCTACTTTTGAATTCATCCCATTCAGCATGAGCAAACTAAGGCCACAGCCACCAGCCACATGGTGATACAACTTCTGTCCCCTTTTCTACCTTACCCCCTTGAGACAAAACATGAAATAACAGAAGAATCCCCATAGACTTGATTCATGCACTCTAAGAAAACACACCAGAAGGCAACTTCAATGGAAGGCTTTTGAAATATTTTGCAATTGAAGCACCTAAAACTCTTCTTTCAAAGAGAAAGAAGAAATATGCATCATTAGCATACAAATATCAATTATATGTTTTCTAAATAAGCCAGTAATTCCCTGACACTGGAAAAAAAAATCATCACTTCTTAAAATCTCTCTTGTGATTCACAGTGAAATAGTATCTCGGACTTTTATAGAAGCCTGTGACCTTCTGAAGGTATCTCTGTCTTGGCAACAGAAACCTGAGGATGCTTTCTAGTTTTGTGTTAATTACCATATTTTATCAGTAACTTTAGTTTCATTTATTGCTCATAAGTTTTTTTAATATGCATAGTATTAAATGTTTTAACAAATAGAGAAAGTGACTCCAAACAGTCAAAGAGACTGTGAGAAATATCCTGTAAATGCTGATATTCTTGACATACTGAATTCCAAGTTACTTAGAAACTGTAGCTGTATGAAGGCCTTACTTCAACATAGAAATTAGGAAATCCTAATTCTTAAAGGCTTTTAGGTATCTGAATGTTGATATGTAGCTACTTGAGCACTTTGGAATGCTGCTTCTAGATGTTTGTTGATCACTAATCCCAGGCGTTGCTGTTGCTTTTCTCCCTACCCCCATTACATTAAGTTTTCTAGTCGGCATCACTGGATGAAGCTCCTTTCCTGAACAGGGCTTTATTTTGCATTCCTGATCTGTTCCCTGCCTCCACAGATACCAGCTATTGAAGTATTGGGGCACTTGCTTTGATTCTAATGTATTTCTTTTTCCACATAGTCTGTACAGAGATACTCCCTAGTTAGAACTGTTCTTCCACTACAAAATATTCACTTTTATTAATTTGTTTTTTGCCACGAGACTCCATTTAAGTACATCTTACTACATTTAAGCAATCCTGTCGCTAGAGGGTCCTCTAACAAATTACCAAGGGCTCAAGTCATTTTGAATCATGGGTGAGAGGGTTTAGTCGTTGCACATTATTTGTGCTTTTAGCTTCCGGCAGTATGAGGGCACAGCCCCACTTCTCAGTGAGGGGGACGAGCTGCTGTGAGCCCCTGGGGTGGCTGTCACTGCAGGGTGGCTCCAGTTGTAGACCTGCTCTGCAGCTCGTCTGCTGTGGGATGTACAGAGAGACCTCAGTTCTGGCTGCCTCCCTCAGTGGCAGGTGGACACACCTTGTGTCAGCTCTGGTGTTCTCATCAGGGTCAGGCTTTGCGAGGTGAGGCTCTTCACCTGCTCTCTGGATTTCTGTATTTCGTGTGTATGAGCATATTTTGGGCTTTCTCTCCCCATGTGAATTGATCATTCAGAGAAGTGGCATGATGGTGATACCTGTGCAGTGGATTCAGTGGGTGTGTTTAAATGCTTAAGAAGAAAATTAGCTGGTTTCCCTTTTCCCCCTAACCATGAGTTTTTTCCAGTCTGGACCAAAATTCTTAAGAGTCACAAAATCTCTGTGAGTACTTTCTCCTCCTTGGCTTTATATAACAAAAGAATTCAGTCACTTTTACTTTCTTAAAGGTGGGTTTCAAGTATTTTTGCCTTATTTGGTGTGATTTCTGTTGCTTTAAATAGAAGTGGGTAGAAAAAGAAGATATGGGATTTGAAGTCTTGGGGGTGTGTGTGTGTGTGTGTGTGTATGAAACACATGTACACCAGAAAAGGGTGCATTTCATTTCCTGTGGGGTTTGGGACCCAGCCCTGCATTACCTAAACAGAAATCACGTGTTGCTCTTGTCTCCACTAAGTTTTGTCTTTAAAATTCCCAGTGAGGAGACTGAGGACGTTCTCAGGGTGCTGCTAGCACCCTGATCCCTGTCACATGGAATTGACTTCATGTGTGCTTGGTGGCATGGCCATAAAAACACAGTTCTGAGCTGGCCTTTCCGTGGCTGTTGGTGCTGCTGGCTGGGCTGTGGTGATGGCAGCAGATACCTTCACTGTGCACATTCAGGTTTTTCACTGCAGTGTTACTGGTTAATATCACAGTTTACAAAGAAGTTTATAAATTGCGCACAATCTCTAATCTTGAGGCTGCGAGGTGCTGAAGGGAACTGGTGGTCCCCCTCTTGGTCTGATTTGTGCTTTAGGTTTTGTAAACTCCACAGTCTTGAGCAGCTGACTTTTCTTTCACATGGATGTATCTGACCAAGGTATAACACAGCTGAAAAATTGTGCTTTGAGTGTTACTTTAGTCACAACAGTTTTCAGTGTAGATACCTTCTGCCCACCAAACCCTTCCTGGTTCATTTTTGGTCATCCAGAATTATGATTTATAATGTTCTCTGTTGTGGGTATTTTGTTGTGTTAAAAAAAAAGAAAGAAAATATCTGCTGCCTTAGCTAGGCTGATTTTTTGTTTTGTTTTGTGGAAAGCAGTGGTAATGTGTTTTTTTCCTTTGTTTGAAATGTTACACTGAATGTTTTGTAGGAAGATTTTTTTTTACTGTGTTTTCAATAAAGGTAAAGTGTGATTTATAGCAGAGTTTTGTGCCTTTTTGTTATAAGCAATGAAAAAATAAGAATCGGTGTCATTCTAAATTATCCTGTCTGTAACTGGTATGAATAGTTGTGTTCCTCTCTCTTCTTCCTCCCAATTTAACCTGCTTTTGAGACTGTCAAATGGTTGCATTTCTAAAATAGCTGAGACAGGGAATGTGGTGGAGACTCCTCTTCATTCAGAGGCATCACAGCCTTGTGTTTTAAGACAGGTGTGCAATTAATTTGAACCCTCTGCTTTAGGCCAGTGGGGATTGTTTATAGCAAAGTATGTTCATTATGTAATTTGTAAGTAATTTTCAATTGCTTAATAGTTTGACTGAAGGGCAATTTTAACATCTTAAGCCCCTGACCACCATGCTTCCTAAACTGTCTGTAACTTAAACAGCTTCAGACTTTAAATTCCATTTCACAGGAGAGTTTAAGCTGTTTTTAAAGTTCAAGAATCATGTGGCTGGAAGGGACCTGGAGATGTTTGATCCATCCAGCTGCACAGGATCAAACATAGCTGCATTATTGGTGGTATTTAACCAGCCTGGCAGGGGCTATCTGTGATGGGATTGCTGTGCTGTCCCTAGGTAGTATATTGCAGTGTTTAATTGTCCAAGATTTCATAAATGTCAAATGTGAAGGGCCCTAGCCAGGCTTTAAGCTTTAATTTTGTTCTCAAACATCCATAATAAAACAAGCCTTTCTGCTTGCACCAGCTTTTTCCACACCTGAAAGTTTACATTTCCCTTTATTTTCTATATGAAAAGTGAACCCTAATTCCCTCAACAGTTTTATGGAGACCTCTTATCATCCCTTTTGCTGTCTGTGGGGATGCTTATGTATTTTAGGAAATGCAGAGCTCAAGCGGACACAGAAACCTCTAAGCTTGAGCTCTGGCACTACATCATGTCTTCAATATTTCTTTCTTTGTATTTTTTTGGGGTTGGTTGGTTTGGGTTGGTTTTTTTGATAGACAGTGGGAAAAGAGGCATCTCAGGTGTTGTCCCCAGTATAGATTTTTATGCCTTTTAACTGCCTTGAGTTTCTGCATATAGGCCTGGGCAATCTAATCTTTGTATCTGAAGATGCTCCCACAGGAGCTCAACAAAATAAATTTTAGCTATCAACAAAAGGATTGCTTTTCTTGAGTTTAATCATCTTGAGTGCAATCCCAGCTCACTGTGGCCACTTCCTCCTGATGTACCCCTGTATCTGAAAGCTCTGCAGGGACTCACACAAGTCTTAGGCTTGTCTCTGTGTCTCTGCTCATAAATGTGTGCAGCAGTTTTAAGGGACATTTTGACACCCCGTAACATGGCCAGGCAATATGAGCCTTTCTCTCCATGCATTTCCTGTGAGAGAAAACCTGATAGGAAAAGGAGGAGCCATTTTTTCAGGGAGTGTTGGTTGGGAAATGGGAGGCGAGGTGGCAGAAGGGTTGAGCTCAAGGTCAGAGAGCCTCATGGCACCAGAACACTTTCCTATTGTTTCATTTAACTTTTTTTTCTTTTGCTAGCTTTTCTCTACCAGCACATCTGCTCCCTTCTAACTGCAAAAGCGACCCTTCATAGCATATATCGGAGTATTTAAAATGAACTTTTCTAGACCCAGAGAAATCAAGAGCCCAAATCTTGCAAAAATCCCTCAGAAATGATGTGGAAAACTCACTAAGAATTTATATAAGCTTTGAATTCCCTCAATTTTCTGCTAACATTATCTCATATTTGTTTTATTCTGTGATTTGATTCACTGCTAACAGAACTATTATGACTTACTGTGTTCCCAAATGATCCCTAACACAAGAGGATTGAAAGGATGTATCTATTTGTCAGTAGGAATCGTATTCGTTTCCTTGTTTGTAAATGCTGATTTAGCAATGTAACAGAAAAGAAAGAAGTTCCCCGAGAGCCTTTGTGTTGTGGGTGTAATTAAATCCCAAAGTGATGGGAAAAGCAGCAGCCCCTCCTGCACTCTGTGAGAGAATTCTGTGTAGCAGAGAGCAGGTGGGGAACCTGGTGCTTTCCCTCACGGCTGCTCAGTGTCAAGAAAGAAACATCCTGGTCTCTCCCACGCAGACATTCACACTGACCTTCAGTGGTA
>WAAG01081534.1:12504-23066 GCA_013390105.1 Tichodroma muraria
TGGGTTTTTTTTTTTTGTTTTTTTTTTGGTTATTGTGATGCCATTTGATTGTGTTAAAGTTTAGGGAGTGACATTTTAAAAGCACAGTTCAATTTTGAGCAGCAAAATTTATTCCAGAAGAGCTTTTTAATGCCTGGAAATGGACACCTCTTTGTGAAAAGTTTCTTTCATGTTTTCGTTAACCAAGATTTAAAAGTGTGAGAGCGGACAGCAGGAAAACTCATCTCCAGTTCCTACTTGGAAGCCACTAAGAAAAATAAGTGCAGGTCCTTTAATCACAGCTTGCACTGAATTTATTCATACCTGGCTAATGGTTATGAGAAGATTTTATAAATTTATTCTTAATCGAAGGTGGAAAAGCGGTGCCCATTTTGTTCCCTATAAAATCCTGAAGTGTTACGTGTGAGAACGAGTTCCTGCTGCTGAGGCCTCTCTGTGGGCACTGTGTTGGGTTTGATAACTATGGGTTTGATAGCTATGGGCTGAAATGTGGGCAGCCAGGTGCCAAAGACAGAGAGACCCTAAAGCCAGCCCAGGGGAGGTGGCTTGGAGGGTTGCTGACGCAGCCATCTGAAGTTCAGTGGGAGAAATTTTAAGCAATGACACTGAGCTGCAGCTGTCAGCATATTTAGGAGCCTTCCTCAACCTCCTGTTGCTGAGGCCTTGTTTCATGGCTTAGCATGGTGTCTTGGGCCCAGGGGAAACTGGCAGCCTTCATGGGAAAGAAGCCTACATCTGCTTCCCCCAGACTTCTAAACAGCGGGGAAATCGAAGTGTTGCTGATTGTTCCAGTCATGTTTCTTGAGGACCGTCACAATCCGCCCGCAGGTTAATTTATTCCAAATTTAAGGACTTGAGCACTTCGGAGTGTAGCATCAGCGTTCTTCAGTCACCTTTATATTCTTTTTCTCTGCTACAGGGAAGGATTTTGCATTGATTCTAAAGAGGATGGAATGAACAGACTGACAAAACAACTGATTGGCTCCGGTGCTGCCTGTTTAGAATAAGAAGGAATAAGTGGAAAGGGAGGGAGCTGATATTCAGGAGTTCTGGTTTAAGGAAGTTGAATTGCCCCAAGGAAACAGACCAAGGAAGCAAATACAACATGACTTTTTGTGAAATAATTGCTTTCTTAATTTTCTGTCCTTAGGAGGCACTGCTTTTCTCAAGTCTTTATACTCTTTTTCTAACAATATATCCCCTCCAGGAAGCTAGAATTCTCTAAGGCACAATTCTGCTCAGGAACAGGAAACTCGAATTTATATAATTAAATTATTTGTATGAAACAATGATTTAATGCATTTTTTTTAAACTTTAACTTTTGTATGCATTCGTTCTGTCTAGTTTCTTACTAAAAGTGTAATGCATTTGGAACATTATTAAGAAATAAATGCTGTCCACACCTGTAGCAGGAGTAAGGCTTACCTAATTCATTCAATTTAATTAAGCATGCCCCATCATGTATTACTCTGGTCTGATACTGCTTTCTTCTGACATAGGACAGCTTTTTACCTGTAAATTTTTCAAAGGTTTTCAGGCATAATTGAAAAAATAATTCTAATTACAATTACTTACAATGTATTTCATTTCATTGGTACAGATGCAGCAGGCTAGATTACAGGATGTAAAACCAGTTAATTACTCAATCCATGAGCACTCTACAACATGCATATTTTTGAAATTTAAGTGTTAGGAAAATATAGTAAGTCTCCATTTCTTCACATGAAATTTCATGGGTTAAATTATTCCAGGTTAGTATATTCCTGTATAGCTCAGTTACAAACTATGTTTTCCTATATGCTTTTAAAAAAGGTTATAAAAAAGAATAAAGTACTTCATCATAAAATAGCTTTAAATTATATTTCTTACCATAAAAATCTGGATTCAAAATTACTTTTCAAGATGATTACATTTAATTCATTAAGATATTCACTTAGGTAGTTTAATTAAAAGACTCATGTATTATGTACTTGAATAGTTTATAAAAATGTACTCCCTTAATGGACTACATGGGAACATGAATGCAGCACCTGTTTTTTCAAAGGAAAAAAAACAACCCCAGAACCAAACCTGACTTTAAAGCATTCTAACAGCTGAAAAGGAGAAAAATGCTGACAAGACAAATTCTGAAAGGTCATCAGTTTCCTTCTGTGATTACTGCAGTCTTTTGAGTAAAAATAAAACTAGTTTTATTTTTAAGGATTTTGTATTAGCAACATGTGGGGTGGCAGAAAGCAAGAAATGGTAACTGCTACTGACCAGAGGAGAAAATTATAAAACAAACATTTAAAATGAAATGTGATTAATTTTTCTCACCTTTCCCAACAGAGATATTACATTTCAAGAGGTGATACGCATCAAATGCAGCGTTTCTCACATACAATAAAACAAAAGAGAAAGTAAGTTGACAGGCTACAAGAAAACTTCACCTTTATCTGACCTAAATTCCCACCAAATGCTGGTGATCGCTGTCCTGACAAAAGATAGAGTTGGATAAAAAAAGCAGTTGGCTCTTAGAGGAAGGGGAAACTGGGAAGGGAGTGGAGTGAAGCCCAGAACAAGCAGTGAGCACTCTTGAGCTGGCAAACACAAGAGGATTAATGGCCAGCAGCCAGCTGGAGGGAAAGCTTTCAGATACAGTGGCTTTTTCCCTCGAGGGAGGAAAGCTAACGAAACACCGAGGACAAAAAGAATTCCAGAGGCATTTGCCTTTTTGTGCCAAATCTAAAGTAACCTTTTTAATGAGTGCTGTCTTTTACTCTCTCTTGTGAAGTTTCAGACTTCCAGGGTAGCCAGAAATTGGCAGATCTTTCCAGACCTCTCCCACCTGTCTCTGGACAGTCGTTCACCTCCAGCTAATATTCACGTAAAAAGAAACGAAAGCCCTGTATCTAAGGTTATTCAAAGACTTTGATTCACAGCACAGACTTGGCTGTAAAAAGTTTTCTAATAAAATTTAAAAGGGGAGCAGGCAGAAAAATTACCCTAAAATGCATTGTGGAAAGAAACTTGTAAGCAGTTGGGATAATTCTTCTAATTACCATCATCACCTCTCTGAAGCAGCTCTCTGTTCCATCAGTCACTTGTCTCTTTTGCTTAATATTTCCAAGATGATAGATGAGAGAAGGTAATAAAGCAGGATGTATTTATGCTCATGCTACACATGTGCATTGAGCAAGCCATCAAGGTAAAACGCCGGAGTTTCATCAGATAACCTGAGGAAGTGACTGTCTGGCATTGAGTGTACACCTACTTTGCATTCCAAATAGAAATAACTGTTTTACTAAACTGAAACTAACAAAACTTTTGAGAAGACAAAAAATACCTTGAATTGTACAAACAGCAAATGTTTACCTGATGAGTGAAGGCCAGAATCATGTCTAACAGGAGTTTATTTGAAGCAGAAAATAGACTATAACTGCTTTGCAAGAATAGATAAAACGGCGTCCCTACTGTCATAACTTCAGAAGTGCACAAGTAGTGCCGATCTTCCTCTACCATGTCACGTTCAAAATAACATCAGAGATGGCCACTGAGTTGGTCCACTTATTAAAAATTAAATGTTTCCTAAAAGTAGAATCTTTCCTTCATTTCTTCCTCCAGCAGATGACTTTCAGCAGTACCTCAGGAAAATAAAATAAGTAAATACAGTTGTGAGTCCACACAATAATTCAGTTGTATTTGTACTCTGGGTTGAATTGCAAATTCTTTCCTGAATATTGCACAAAGCTGTATGGGTTTTCTGTGCTGTATGGATCTCTTTCTTTTTACCCATTCTTCAGCAGGAAGTGACAAGGAAGGGTGCTCAACTGCTCCTGATTTCTGAGCAACAATAACAACAAATCACTGAATAAATCCCATTGGCCTTTACAGGCAATGGATCTTCTTCATATGAAATTCATTAATAATGCATTTGCTTAGAAATACTTTATACAGATACTTCATGTAAATCTGTCATCAGACAAAGCATCATCAGGCAACATATTTCTTACTATTGAGGAGCTAAAGGGGCTACAGGAGAGCTGGAGAGGGGCTTCTGACAAGGGCAGGGAGAGATAGGACAAGGGGGGAATGGCTTCAGATTCTAAGAGGGTAGGTTTGGATTAGATATTGGGAAGAAATTCTTCCCTGTGAGGGTGGGCAGGCCCTAGCACAGGCTGCCAGAGAAGCTGTGGCTGCCCCATCCCTGGAAGTGTCCAAGACCAGGTTGGATGGGGCTCTGAGCGACCTGGGATAGTGGAAGGTGTCCCTGCCCATTTCAGGGAGTTGGAACTGGATGATCTTTAAGGTCCCTTCCAACCTAAGCAATTAATGGGTTGGCTATTCAGTAATTATCAGAACCTCTTTTACATACAGGATTTATACAGGATTTTTTTTAATGTACATTTTTATTTGCTGAGTAATTTGAATTTAGTTCAGAGCCTTTAAAATGGGATTAACTAAAGAACATAACAACATAATTTCAAATAATCAGTATAAATAAAATCTCAGAATTGTGAAGTTTTCCTCGGCATTACATTTGTGCATTCTTAAAATTAAAAATTAATCAAGTAGTATAATAAAGAACTATGGCTGCTGCTGCAAAATTCTGAAGTTTAATGAGGCTGTGACATTAGAAAGAGGAATAAAGACCATGAAGAGACAAAGAGATGGTCACAAGAGGCCAGTGATGCTGTCACTGTTACAGCTGAGCTTGTCCATCTCCAGCAGTGAATGTGAGGAGCCTTGCTGCATGTCCACGTGAAATCTCTGCTTTCTTGAAGAAGGAATCAGTGAAAATACTTACAGTATTCCTGCCTGCCCTGCAAGTGGCAAATAAAGTCCAGTGTCAGTACATCAGCAGTAAAAACCATATGCTAGCAGAATATAGATATTTATCATCTTTGAAGACCAGAAGAAGCTGCTTGTGTTGATTGACCAGAATCCATGGAGAAATGTCCAAGGTTTGTGTAACAAGCCAGTAACTTGAGTCCACGATGAGGCCTTAATGGTATTTGACAAAAAACAAGAAAGGAAGAGTGACATACAATAATTACAATAATTACCATGCAAGCTAATGACACCTAGATGAGAGTTCCAGTCCTAGATGGGAAGGAAATGGTAAACACTTTCATTCATACCAGAATCTTTGCATAAATCTGACATTATTATGCAGCACATATTTGTTCTGTGTAAGCTTTCAAAACCCCCATCAGGCAGCTTGTGCATCCAAATCCATTTCTCATGAAGAAAAAAGGAATCCTAGCAAATCATGGGGTTTGGTGATCCCTTGCTCAAGTATTTTTTTATTCTAGGGCAGGATTTGTTAATTTTTGAGGCAAAAATTCTCCTTCTGAGCTTATCCATCTACAGATGTATATCGTTAATCATCTAAAATTTGCACAAACTGCCTTTGATCTTTTAAAAGAACTTCTGAGAGATACTAAAGGATCTATCAGGAACACTGTCTTCCCTTTAGCTGAACTATCTGCCTAACCTACTTCCTTGTGAGGTCATGACATCCTTCAAACATAAATCAATTTGAATCCATGTTTTAGAGCAACAGCTTTGAGCTTTCAGCTGGGTCAGTTTATGCTTTTGGAACAATGTGGGGAGTGATTTCCCTGCATGTGGTTTGGTTCACCTAGACCCACCTTGTTACTTTCGTTATCCCATTTTGATAGCTCAATATATTGAGTGATAGCCTCTGTGATGAGAAAATCTGGGCACAGGGGGAGTGAACAAGAAAGCAAAGAATGAAAGACAGTGTCACAACCTAAAAAAACGCCTGCTCTTGATTTCTTCCCAAGCACTGTGGTCAGAGACTGTTTTGAGGAAGAAAATGAGATGGCTTTGTGGAATGCCTTCTGTATATCCCCGGGGTAAGAGAAAATGCTTATTTAAAGTCTTCACAAATGGATTATTTAAACTGAAGAGATTGGCAACAAAGCTGAACTTCTAAATAATACAAACCAGATGGGACGCTTGTGAGAGACATGTTGTACAGGTGTTAAGAAGGAAAACTTTAATACAACAGAGTTTCTGAAGGGAAACTGGCAGCAGGACACACAAGGAGGGATGTGTGAAAAGCACAAAGCAAAAGGCTCATTTATCACAGCTCAAGACATCCAAGAATTTTCATTCTTATGCATCAAGCTTAAAAGCCCAACCCATTTACTGACACACCCATTTACAACCAAGTTATTTATCTTAAAATGAACCTCATCAAAGTGTTTACATGCATTAACCTTTAAACTATTACTGCTGGATTTTAGGAATCAAACCCTTATTGAAAAAAATGAATGACACAGACCTATGAAACTTTGATTACCCATAAACTCAGGAAGAAAATGTTGCATTGAATTATATTTTCAAAATTGTTTTACAGTTTTGATGTTGAAACCACACAATCCTTATTAAGGAAGTGAAAGTCTGACAGATGCATTTTGAAATAAGAGGATATTGGTGAAAATACTACAAAGTAAAATCCAGGAAAAATTGAAATTTAAAAATATTTCAGCACAGTCTTTTGAATCCCTTGCACAAACATTTGTGTGGGAAAATTCAGTCAGTGCTGTGATTTAAAGAGAAAATACTTAGTCTTTCTAATAACAGCAGAAAACATGCCCACACCTGGGCTGCATTTTTTCAACTCAGCCTTTAGCTTCCATAATCACTCATCATTGATGTTCATTTTAACCCCAATACTTCTTTTCTGTTTTTCCCCCTGCTATCCTCTCTTCAAAATGAACCAAAGGAAAAAACCTTCTTATCTTTAGAACTGTAGCCATGTAAATGTAGTGCTAATTACCTCATCTTATTGCCTTTGTCCTGTCACTGGTTAGACTCGATTGCTGCGTACTGTCTGAAGCTTCCCTCTGAATCCTCAGCTGATTCCAAAGGCAGATGTGCTTGGATGGAGCATCCCTGGTTTAATGGGTTCCCTCTGGAGCTGGGACTACTGTGATGGTTCCTGTGGCAAAGCCAACCTGATCTTCAGGGAGGTCAAAGGGCACTTCCATGAAAAAGAATAAATAAAACAGTTATTAATGATGATGAAAATTTATTACGCTCAAAACCTCAAATTTTGGAGTCAAAAGGTTCTTTAAGTAGTGCCTAATCAAGGCAACAGAAAGGATGGACACAAGAAGATGTTCATGGCAAAAATACTGTTGAAGTCTTCAGAAAAGGGAAGTACAGGGCTGAAACTGAGAGGCAAGAAGCACATTTGGTCTCCTGGTCTGTTTAGATGCTCCCTGGCTTTGTTTTTCTAAGCAATATCGTCTGTCACTGTTCCACAACTGTATTATTATAACACTATTTAAAAGTGAATTTTCTCGCCAGGCATCATTCCAAGCCCTCACATCTGTGACTTTTATCTTGCTGCATGTTTGCTTCTAAATTTGAAAAAGGTATTTAGCTACAGGTGTTAATTCTTCCTGGTTTAGCCTCAGGACCATTGTAAAAACAAACCTTTTTAACTTTGAGCAAAGCTGGGTATATATTAACAAAGAATACATTTCATATGCAGCATTATCAAGTGTCTTTTTACAGAATAAGGAATAAACCATTCCAAATAGACTTAAAAAAAATCTTAATGCTAGAACCTTCCCCCACCTAAATACAGTAAGAAAATCACTGATGTTTTCTTGAGAATAAAATGTAAAGAAAGTTATGACATTCAATAGGCATTAAAAGTACTTCTTGCTTCTAATGAAGAATATGTCTTCATCAAGATGCACTAGTTTCACCTTTTTACCTTCATTGTCACAAGAATAATGTTTTAAATGCATTTCAGATATGAAACACTGATGGCAATCCCATTTTCTACCTAACGGCTTAAACTGCTGAATTTTGATAAATTTTAAAACAAGATACCATGCTGTTTAGCATTAAATCATCTTTTGACTAGAGAGCTTACTTCCACATTTTAGTTTATTTTAAATAAAAACAAAAATTACAAATCAGAATGGTTTACCTAAAGTCAGCTGTGGAGCACTGGGGTCAGTCAAGAAGATACTCCTTTTCTGAATCTTTCTTGCTTTAGTGCTCCTTTTTCTTAGTCCAGTATCTACTATTATTCTGACTATTTCTTTTATTCATGGGATTTGTAAAAGTTCTTGGTATTCCTTGTCCTTGACTTAGAAGAATCTGTTAATAAAAGATCTTGCAGCTGATGACTGTGTATTATATGATCCTCTAGAGCAACTGCAGAAACTGCTCTTGCCTCCTGTTTGGAGGAGCAGCCCTAAAAAACAAAGAAGAACCCCAACCAATCTTAAATAATTATTGTTATAAATGGTTTAAAACCGTACATATTATAGTAAATTAAAAGAAACTCTGCACTTAGCCAATATTTTTGAATAGTTGAACGCTTTTATATACATACAACTCCAGTAGTTGGAGCCTAACATGTAATTACTGTAATATGAAATTTAAGATTGATGTTTCTGACACATCCTAGTTTTAACTTATAAAAAGTCAAATGAAATCTTTGATTTATCATTTATATTAAATAAAATAACAGTAATTTTAGAGTTTTAATTACTGAGCTCATAATTATTATATTCAATAAACTCATTATGAACTATAAAAGTTTGGCATGCCCAAACACATTTTAATTTCATATAATTGAAAACAATCCCAAAGGCTAATTTTGCCTTCCAGAACACTGAATATAAACAAGAATGTATTATTTTTCTAGAGGGACTGGGTTTATCTACCTGTTCCTCCATTTCTCTCCACGCTTATGCTTTATTTTAGGAGATGTGAAAGAGTATCACATAAAATCATGATGTTCCATTGATAATCTTTAGCTGATTTGACAAGAATAGTGCTCCTTTCAAAGCAGACATGTACAGGGACTGCAATCATATTTCTCAGGAGAAGCAGCCTCATCAATAGCAGATAAGAAACCTACAATTCCTGTTGTTTTCTCCTCGGGATCCCATGGAAAAGAGCTTAACATCTGTTCCAGGTGCAGAAATTAACTTTGGATCCATAAATCACCAAGTCTGTTCCTCTCCTGTCACCCTCATTTCACCCTCAGCGGGCTGCCTGCAAAGTACAGGGAGTGGATTCTAAACAAATGCCAGGAATCACAAATTTCAGGCTGAACGGAGGAAAAGATGGGGCTGTAGCAATAAACCCCACAGAACTGTTGTGCAAGATTAGCTTGTAGTAGACAGGGAAGCAGGGATGACGTTGGCAGCCCCTCTGGATCCCCACTGGCACGGCAGGAGGACGTGACTCGGTTCCGGAGCGGAGGCTGCAGGGGATGGAGTGAGAGCCCTCAGCTGTGACAAACAGGAGCCACTGCTTACAGGGCTGCTCTGATTTACGCTCACAGCAAGGTTTAGGTTGGAAGGGGCCTTAAAGATCACCTTGTTCTACCCCCCTGCCATGGCTGGGGACACTTTCCACTATCCCAGGTTGCTCAGGGCCCCATCCAACATGTCCTTGACCAATTCCAAGGACGGGGCATCCACAGCTTCTCTGAGCAACCTGTGCCAGGACCTCACCACCCTCTCAGTAAAGAATTTCTTCCCAATATCTAAATTAATCTACCCTTTTTCAGTTTAAAGCCATTCCTCCTGGTCCTTTCACTCCTTTCCCTCTCCCGCTGTCCCTTAAGGCACTTAGAGCCGCTCTAAGGTCTCCCTGGGGCCTTCCCTTCTCCAGGCTGAACAGCTCCAACTCTCAGCCTGTCTCCATAGAAGAGGTGCTCCGGCCTCCTGATCATCCCTGTGGCATCCTCTGGACTCACTCCTCCAGGTCCATGTCCCTCCTACACTTGGGGGCCCAGATCTGGACGTTTCAGTGTGTGGTTGTTCCTTTGCCAGCACAGCCAGCCCTGTGCTTCCCCACTCACAGCTGGAGGAGGGGTGACCAGAGGGGCTGTGTCTGTGCTGCAGAGAAGCTGTACACGTGGCACTTGGGGACATGGTTTTGTGGTGGACTTGGCAGTGCTTAATGGGGTAATGGCTGAACTCATTGGTCTTACAGGTCTTTTCCAGCCGTGATGATTCTTTTTAATCTCTCGTCCCTTTCTCCTGCACATCCCCAGCCCCACAGCCCCGCACAGGCTCTGAGGGAAGGGTGGCAGTGGGAGGTGTTGCTTCCTTCTCCTCAGAGGGTGGAATGGAACCTCTCCTGGCTTGATACCAGTCACTGGCCGTAGGGAAGCCCCTGGGAATGATTCCTTTCTGATTTTCCCTACCACATCCTGTATCCCATTGTCCCTAGGCAGTGTTTTCCCCTTTAGCTCTAGGTCTGTGTGGTACTGTGGGGGTTAGTGAGTGTTAGTTGTGTCCCTCCATGTGAATTTGGATTTGAAGACTTTTTTGCTGTGTTTTTCAATTTTTGTACGTGTATTTTTAACCTGGCAGGTAGTAAGATGGGAGGCAGGCCCTATGATTATCATAGATTTATAGAATCGTTTAGGTTTGAAATGGCTTGAAAAGTCCAGCCATTAACCAAGCACTGCCAATCCACCACTAAACTGTGCCTCTAGCTGCCACATCTACACATTTTTTCAAACACTTACAGGGATGGTGATCCACCACTTCCCTGGGCAGCCTGTT
>WAAG01081536.1:0-20655 GCA_013390105.1 Tichodroma muraria
TTTTTTTTTGTATCATACTAACAAAATCTGATAGCCAAAAAATTACTAAGCTACAAAATTGTAATACATACTGTATGGGTAAAAGGTTATCATCCATTTATACATCTAGTATCATCTTTTTTTCTGGTAACTTACAGGAGGCCTATAGGATCTTAGTGTATTAATAACTCCCTACAGATAGTGCTGAGCTGCTAAAGCTGCTGAATAACAGAGTACTGGAATTTTCATGAAGACTTTTACAGTGTCATTTGCATTGTTTTGTTTAATGGAACCCTTATGCATCTCTACTGCAAGTCAGAGGAGCTGCTGGTGGCTGGGGGGAGGCAGGAGCTGTAAGGCCTTGGCTGGCAGCTTGGCACCTGTCATTCCAAGAGCTCTAACACCCAGGCAGCTTTGTACTATCATTCCATAGGGCACCAACATGGTGCTGCCCCTTGCTCCAGCTCTCTGGATGCTGCAGGAGGGATAAAGCTGACATTCCCAAGCAAGACTGATTCTTTTCCCTTTGGTCTTGAGAGTTAAGAGAAGAAATCACTCAATACTAAGTAGTCTCTATTCCAAAGGCTGTTTTTCCACTAGGTAAGGGCTCAGCTCTCAGCAGAAAAGCATCACTAACTGTCAGGGTAATACCACTAGCTGTGGGGGCTGCTCCCACAGCCTGGGTGCTGGTCCTTCCCTCAGAGCCCAGGCCTCCAGCAGCACGTCACCTCCTGCTCCCCATTCTACACCGGTGCTCTGGGACAGGGTGCTCAGGACCCATCTCCAGATGGAAAACCAGCATGGCATTCTCAGGCTGGGAGAAAGGCTGGGGAAAGCACAGCCCTCCCTTACCAGCTCTCGGGGATCGAGGTAAGAGCAAGGCTGGAGCCAAAGGGGGAGTGAAGGCACAAACAGGAACCAGCCTGGATCAACAACAGGACAAGGGTGCATCACCACTCTCTCCCAAAGGACCAAGCCAGTAAGACCAAGTATTGTGAAGTACTTTATACACCACCACATAGGTAAAAATAGCACTTAAACTTACAAATAAATAGAGGGGCTGGGGAATCTCCCCCTTGTCCTTTCCAAGTTTGTCCCTAGTGTGGTCTCTTACCACCTCAGAAGGGCAGCCAGAGGTTGGTGCCCTGGGGAAGCCTGTGCTAATTCTGGAGAAGGAGGAAGTGAGTCCAATCCCTCCTGGCCCCTTACCCAGGGTTGAGCTGAAGCCCACATGAGCACACAACAGAACACCCTGTTGGCATTGTGGATGGTCCTATTTGGGAGCAGCTCCCATGGACCTGCACCCCAATGCGGTGGGGCTTCAACCCTCAGCCCTGCAACACAGTGACCACACAGCCTGCACAGAGAGCCAAGCAGTGCCAACAGCTCCTGGCTGATCCTCAGGGACCAGCACAGTCATTTACAGCCAGAGAAGACCATCAGCACTAACTCTGAACCCGGTCTGAACCCATCTGTTCCTGTTCTGCATTGTCTCCCAAGCTGAACGGGAGAAGCCACAGGTCTGAGCTGCTCTCAGGGGATGGTCCCTGGGAAGAGGCAGGAGCCAGAGACTCTTCCAGCCTGACAACTTTGGATCTGATCAACAGAACCAAATACATGGTCCCCATAACCACTCCCAAGGGATCCCAGTCTGTACAGAGCCAAAGGGAGGTGGCAAACACAGTTATCTCTGATGTAGCTGAAGGCAGCTAGTCACAAGTCACAAGAAGACCCATAAGGGAAAATAAGTCACAAACCAGAATGGGGTGTCCCTCTTGCAGGTGCCCAGGAAGCCCATGGGTTCTGCAGACATGACTTCAAAGACCATACAGCCAACAGGAGCATTTTGGAAAACATCAGCCCTAAATTCTTAAAAACAGCAGTGAGGTATTCACTATTGAGGGCTGTAACAAACAAAAACTCCCTCTGGGACTTTTCAAAATCACTTAGAAGATGAATACTCAGCCAGGAGGGTTTTGGAGACCACTCCTACAATCCCCTGAGAAACTCCCAGAGCTGGGCAGACGTGGCAATCCTCCTGGTCATTAGTAAGAGCTGAAGAAACACTTCTACAAGGCAGGATGGAATCCTGTGTGAATTATTTCCAGCCACTTCGATCCCATGCTCTGCTTCCTGCTACCATGTGCAGATTTCTGCTGTGATTTCTGACCTGCTTTACTTCCCTAAAGTCCCCTTCCTCTCCCACCCTCCTCTGAAGGACAAGAGATCACCGATCCTGCATCAGGTGAGAAGGGTCAAGTCTTCAATGTCATTCTCCTCATGGCAAAATTGCAGCCATGAAACTCAAGTCTTTCCCAGGCTGCTTCTGGCTGCCCATCCTTCAAAGAAGCAGGAGTCTGGCAACCCACTAAGAAAAAGTGACACAACTTTGTGGGAAATCAGGGCAAAAAGCAACGAAGCTGATGTGCCATCATGTTCACCTGCTGGGGGTCTGGCTCAGATTTCCTCTCCCATCTTGTCCCTTCACAGATGCCCCATCTGTGACATCATGAAGACTGGAGGAGTTGGGCACTAACTGGGAGAAGCTTGGAAAAATATTGCTGTGACTGTTCCCTGTGCTACTGACCAGTGAACCTGAGCTGGGCTCTTTCACACCTTTAAGAGCATGTTGTTGCCTTCCTCTGCCCTAATATTGCTTGGGAGCTGTGGTGCAAAGTTAGAGTAAAGCCTTGGGAAGAAGGAGCAAGATCCTCTGCTGGTACAGACACAAGAGCTGTGTGAGCTCTGGTCTTGGATTGCCTCTGCTCCAAATACACTCAGGTCATGCACAGAGGATTGCTGAAGCCATCAAAGTCAGGCTCACAGCAGCACCTTCACCTCATCCATCCTGGGTAGCAGGGCATGGGCATCACACTGAAGAGCCAAGAACAGCTCTGGAAAGCACCAGGCAATCTGGAGTTAGCTGTTAAATTGAACAGGAGAGGAGGGAACCATTTGCACAATGCATCTGCCCCGCCATGACCGCCCCCAACATGGAGCTCCAAGGCCAGCGATGCTGAGATCCAGCATCTGTGGAGTTCTGAGTTCAAAACAGATCTGATGAACCCCCCAGGAGTGAGGGGGACCAAGCTGGACAGCTGGCTATGGCACAGACTCCAGCAGGCCTGCTCAGAGATCTCACTGCAGGAAGAAAGGCCAACTACACCCAGGCAAGGTGTGCCTGACCCCAAACTCAGAGCCACCACAGCTTCTTCCCCAAATGGCAGGGGAGAAGAAACAGAACAAATATCCCTCTGAAACTGGATTATTTCCCACGACATGCTATAATACAAGAACTAGGTGCAGCCTCTGCTCTAAAACAGTGATGTTTTCCACAAAGGGAGGAGGGGAACAGTCCCCAAACCTCACATCATCAGCCCAGCAGGTTTCACTCACTTGTGAAGGTCCTCAGGACACCAGGGCGCATGGGAGGGAAGGGACAGACCCCATGGGAAGGGTGCAGCCTACGGGCACATGCTTTGAACACCACAACAGGTAAAGCCCTTTGCAGCTCCTGTGGGGTTACTGGGACCCCTGGCACTTCAGCCACAGGTCAGGGCAGCTGTCATCCAAACCACGTCAGCTGGAGGGACAAGGGCAGCTCAAACAATACAAATTCCACAGTCAAAACCAATACAAGTAAGAAACCAAACCCAGAGAGGTCTTTCTGCTCCCTCCTGGAACCATGGCTGTCTTGGAAAACTGGACTCTGGGATTGTCCTGATTACATCAGTTAGTACATTATAAACATTGTCCTGCTTTAAAGTGAAAATACTGTGTGTGGTCTTTTGGAGGTGCTAAAGCCAGATGTGGTGCTGTTTTTCCTGACTGTGCAGAGGAGCTGATACTGGCATGAAATGATCCTTTCCACCTCTTCTCTATCAGAGCTTTTCCTAGAAGAAAACAGATCTTGTTAGGCAAAATAAGGACAAGCACAGAGGCTTTTTTTGGAAGAGGCATGGAGTAGAATGCCCACTGCTCTGCCCAGTATGGGTAGATGAAGTCTGCTGTGGGAGGCCAGGACAGCATGTCCCACAAATGCCACCCATGTAAAGGGGACAGCAGAGATCTGAGACTGAGCAGGTTCTAGCAGGGGCTGCCAGGAGAAGTGTCACACAGCACTGACCCAGGAGACTGTGGGGAGACTCCCTTTGCACTGCACCTCGGTGTGCCCCTCACCACCACCTTCCCCATGGCTTCGAGGGGTTTCTAGTGAGGTTTCCACCACACCTGGGAACTGGAGCTGTGCAAAGCCTCTTGCTTTTGCTGTGGGAATGATACAGTCCAGCTGTGCTGGCAGAACTACCCCCATCCAAGTGCTGTCCCCACCACAGCAGGCAAGAAACCACACAAAGGAGATACTGTTTTAAACAACATTCTGCTCATAACTTACCTCTTGCTTGTGGGATTTATCCTGCTGGTGAATCCCATTAGCAGACCCAGAATTTCCAACAGTCTGCAATGGAAAACAGACAACACTTACTGAAGAGGGACACAGATCCTGATGGTTTTGCTTACAAGCACTGAAATTTGGCAAGACTGCCCTGTCCTTCCTTAGCTGCCCACTCCACACAAGGAAAGGAGGATGCAAAAACCCCACCCCCACTGCTGGCAAGAATCTTCCTGCCCTCTGCACCCTGGCTCAATCCCCATGTGCCAGAGAGCATCCCTTCAAGCTACCAAACATCCCCCAAGCTCCTTATGGACACAGAGCCACTATTCACCCCAACTCTTAAATACCAAAAACCAAATCCAGCCAAAGGCAGTGTTAGCTGCAAAGCACAGCATATTGAACATCCAGCACTGAAAAGGACATCTGCCATTCCCCATTTTCCATCTCTGGGGACAAGTCTGGCAACCAGGACAGGCTGCTCTATCTTTAGAAAGCACAAGAACTTTAAGCACTTATAATGCTTCTCTTAACAGAGTAGAATGGAGCCCTTCAGCTTCCCAATGACAGTACAGCCAGCACAAGCAAGAGAAGAAAGCTGCAGCCTGAAGCCCCAGCATTCACAACGGGCCTTGGCAACCAGAGTCACATTTGCTGGTGAACTGCTGGTGGCATTATGGGGAGACAAGACTGCAGGGTTTAAGAGTCCCAGTTTCCATGCTCACTGGGACCACTGAGCTGCAGAATCAACCCTACAGGACAGAGGTTTAGTTTGATCATGAAAACCAGACAGAAATTCAAACTAAGCTCTGACAAGAGACTGAGCTGTTTGCCAGGCAGTGGATCCTTCCTGGAGGGCAAGAAAAGTGCTGCTGCCAGGGCGCAGGACCCCCACTACGGGCAATTAACCTGCCTGCAGCTCACCCAATCTGAGCACTGACCAAACAGCTGATATCAAAAATCAGGTTTGATGTCTGGTCTCAGAACATGATCACAATAATGAACCAAGTGGTGCAATTTGCTCGAAATTAAATAAAAAGGCTCCCAGAGGAATCACTAAAACTCTTCAAGAAAACATCTGAGTGCCAAATCCTTGTTATTTCCTGCAAAGCTGTGTGTCAGGTGTCTCCCAGAACAAGGAGAAGGCAAAGATTTTCCTTCTGCCAAGGCAGATACCTGGGCAACAGCTGCTTCCATCAGAGAGGAGACAGGAGGTTGGAAGGTGGCTCAGAATGAGTTACAGTGGGCATGTGGCTTCTGGGGGAAGAACCATCAATTCCCTAACTATTGCAGCAGGATGTTTGGACCAGCAATGTCCTCAGCCTCAGCCTGGAAGTCCCTGGTTAACAGTTCTGCTTCACAAGGGGAAGGGTGAACAGATTTCAAACCAAAACTAGGAAGCTTTGATCCAGACTTCCCTGTAAATAGCACTTTAAAAACCTGACATCAATAGAAGTTTGAAGCCTGCCTTCCCACAGTAATCTTCTGCTTCTTTGCACCTTGGATTGTAGTTGAAGACATAATGCTATTCTGTCATATCTCTACATTTTCTTAAGCATGAATATATCAAACTAATACCAGGGATATCTTAGCTGACCTCAGGGCAGTAGTCTTCAACTACTATCCAAGTTCCTTAGGTCTGTTCCAATTCACTTCAGGTAAGAGTAGCCATTTTCTAGAAGTGGGGAAGAAATAATTACCACCTGCACAACTTCTGGAGATGGGAATGCAAAAGGGCAATTTCCCTTTCTCAAGAGACTGTGCATTAAAGCAAATAGAGAATAATTTTCCCCTCCTAATTATACCTTAAGTTTTAGCTTTTGTATTTTTTAGATTCTGTGCTGTTTTAGTGGGTAGGTTTGGGTTTCATATTAAGTGTTGCTAATTTCTCTTCACGGAGTAGAGAGACAAAACCATTCCTTCTCTACCTTGAGACCAAGGACAACTCACAGGCCCAAGAACAAAAATAATGGTGAAGTGAGAGGAAAAAGCCAGGAGGATGGAGCTCCATAACCTGAAGCTGTGGTTGGACAATTTGACTCCAATGTGCTGATGGACCAGAACTTATAAAAGTGTGGGACCTCGTGACTGGTTGTCCAATTTTGTGAGCATTCAGGTGCATCTTGGGTGTGGTCTGGCTGGGCTCTTGTGTGGCCCAGATGTGCCCATCAAGGCCTTTTTAATAAATCCCTGCTTTATCCTTTGCTCTGTCTAGTCTCTGTTCCAGGTCAGCCTCTAGCAGGCATCACTACAGCCAAGAGATGAGGCTGTCATGATGCATTTGCATTTGACACATAGCAATTACAGCCCAAGTCACTCTGGAGGTACTGACAGGATTATGACACATCCTGGACTGTCCATCAGTCCTGCCTGGTGCTGGCAGATGCTGCAGGATATAGAGACTTGTGTGCAACACACAGATGTTCAGTGAGACAGCAGATCTTTTAGGGTTGCAGTTTTTACCTTTCACCCTCCTGACCACCTCCATGCCCATACCACTGCAATGCAAACAGTGTTTGGTGTATCCAAAACAGACTGTCATGGGAGGAGAAGGCTTGAAACCCCCCAGATTACTTAACACAGCATATCTGCACTTGCATCAACGAAAAAAAGCTCTCTGCCCATTCTGTGTCTAGTGGCTTGTCCTGTACTACCCTAAGGTGTCTGCTTGAATGCCAGTTGTAACTCATTATTGCAAAAGAAAGACATTTTTCAGCTGAGAATTTAAATGAGCAAATACAAGAGAAATAACGGTGCACCTGAGCTCCAAAAGCCACTGCCTATTTGCAGACCCAAGAGAAAGTACAGCTAGAAGAACATTCAAGGACATGAAGCACTAAGCTTGGCACAAGGGGCGGGTCACTTTGCAGGAGGAATCAGCCAGGGCTGAGACTCCACAGGTACAAGATGGAAAAGCCAAACATTGAGAGTCAAGCTATTTGTACCCTTCAGTTTCATAAAGAAGGATGTAAGACAGGCAGCAGAAGCAGCTTTCCTTTAGTCAGAAGAAACAAATAAATGAGAGGAAGTTGGGGAGAGAAGACAGAAACTGGGGTGGAAACATTCACTGTCCACCAGCAAACTCACATCAGACATCAAGGTGGTAAGTAAAATAGCTGGTAAGAGAATGGAAAGCATTTTCCCAGAGTCACCCGCAAAGTTTCTGCTTAGGGACGCACAGATAAACCTCTCGAAGAAGAGGGATGTCAGAAAAAACCTCAACCTCCATGTTGTGAACATGTGCAGCCAGCCAATACTGTACACATGAAGAACAGTTACTCACAGTGCAACTTCCCCAAAACCCCATGTTTAGCAACCACTCTCTGGAGCACAAACGGATCTGCAATTACCACCTAGCAGGGATTTTACAGCATTAGGCTACATCTGACAGAACAAGGCCTTGTCAGGTTGTTCCCAGCAAAGAGGGGACCCAGCTGATGGCATCACCACCTGAGCATAGGGCAGGATCCCAGGGGACTGATGAGGGCTAAAAGGAGCCCTGTTTGCTGATGTTGTACCTGTGTTTTCTCAGAGGAGAGTCTCATGGCTTCCATAAGCTTCTCCATCTGGTGCGCCTGCTCCAGGGCGTTGCGCAGCACGTCCTCCGTGCTGACCAGCCGGTGCTGCAGCCGGATCACTTCTGACTCTGAAGAGGGGTCGATCAGGGAGTAGCGCCGCTGGTCCGTCACTGACTTCTCCTTGTCCTTAAGACAGCAAAAGGAAAACAGGTGAATGTTGCATCAAAACCAATAGCTGCAGAAAGTCAGGCTAGAAATCCCCATGACGCCTAGAACCACACTGTGATTTCAGCAGCAGACGGGGGCAGAGCACAGCTCGCCTCAAGTGACCAGAAGCAGCCCCAGTTTGATCTCAGCAGTTCAAATCAATTATTCACATCTCAGCCACCGGAGGACGCTGAACTACACGGGAATTTGAGGACACTGCTTATTCTTGGATCAGAGAATATGTAAAATGTGTGGGGTAGCTGAACGACCTTCAGTTTCTCACACAAATTGTAGCTCTATTTAGCCATGGATCTAAAACCTGTGGGAACAGAAGAACATTGGAGAAGGACATAGCAGTCTACAGCTTCTCACGAGGGGAAGCAGAGGCACACATCGATCTCTGCTCTCTGTGACCAGGAACAGGACTCAGAGAACAGCTGGAGCTGAGTCAGGGGCGGGTCTAGGATGGATATCAGGGAAAGGTTCTTCCCCCAGAGGGTGGCTGGCCACTGAACAGGCTCCCCAGGGAATGGGCACGGCCCCAAGGCTGCCAGAGCGCCAGGAGTGTCTGGACAATGCTCCCAGGCACATGTGATTGTTGGGGTGTCCTGAGCAGGGCCAGGAGTTGGACTTGATAATCCTTGTGTTCTTTCCAACTCGGGATATTCTGTGATTACATGACATATAGGTATCTTTGCTGTTTAATTGCTGCTAAGTCAAGCCACAGCTCAGTTGTCATCAAAAGAATTCCCATCAGATGCTCAGTAGCACAAAAGAAAACACAAACACCTGGAGCAAGAGTGAAGAGCTCAGACCCTCCCCCGCATTCCCCTCAGCAGTACAGAGCCCTCCAGCCTCTAGGCCATGCCCAAGAGGGGTTCTAGTGCCCTCACCAGCACAACCAGTTTCTCTCGAAGCCCCTTGATGTCATCTTTGAGCTTCTGTTCCTTCAGCCGCCACTCAGCTTTGTGCACTTCCCGGCTGAGGTCCCGCTCCGGCCCCGGGGAGTGCCGGTTTGCCTCCAGTAACAGCGCTCTCAGCTCGTTCAGGCTCCTGGAAGCAGCAGCAGGAAGGGGTGAAGACATTCCCAGAGCCCACACACCACTGGAGTCCTGCTGTGCTCCCTCCCACCTTTGCTACAGATCCAAAGAAAGGCCAGTGAGCAAATCTGACCCAACTCCCACCACTCTTTTCTTGTCCCACTTTGCCAGCTCTGAGACTGGGACCTGCACAGGGCACTGCTGGGGAGCAGGGCAGCAGCCAGCTTGGCTGGCTTGTAGATGACTTCATTCAGCATCTACATGGGAACTGAGCTGTCTTGCAGCTGCTGGCAAGCAGTGAAAGGGCAGTGCCTTTTGAGAATTCACAGCCCCGAATTCTAACCAAATTCACACATCAGCATCTCTAAAGACTGGGAAAGCTGTGGGCTGGATTTCAGCAGTGCAACCCTACATTTCTTCTGGTGGTCGATTAGAGTACCCAGAAGGAACATGAATATACACAGAGCCCCTCTGTCTCCAGCTCTGTCCTCCAGACCTGCACACCGACCTTTCCTTCTTGAGCAGCTCCTGGCTGATCAGGACCAGTTGCCCTGAGGCATCATGTGTTTTCTTGGTCAAGGCTTCCAGTTCTCCTTCCAACCTCTTCTTTTCTTTGAACACCGAATCAGCCTTCTTTTCTGCTGTTTTGCATTTATTTTCCAAAGCTATGAGAAGCAGAGGATTCAGGGGAAGAAAGGTCACTTAGCCTTTTACTTATATTCCTGCTTTTTGCCTTTTCCCAATTCCTACTCCTAAAAGCACAGACCTGATTAGCTCTTGACTGGCTGTAGTTAAGGGGAGATCTTGGAAACAACACACCCAGCTCGACTGACTTCTCCCTCATTAGCTTTACACATGAACAAGCCCAAACCCTCCCTCTCAGGACACAAATATCTTCTGCAGTTTGTGTTCAGTTCCTGGATTAATTTTTACCAGCAATAGCCATTCAAAAACCAGCAGCATCATGTTTTACATCTGCCTACTTCAGCCCTGGGCTCTTGTCCATGCATAGGACAAGCAGGGAAACATTTCATTCCCACCAACACTGGATTAGGGAAACTTACCACTTACTTGGGCCCTTAGAGTTTCGGTCTGGGTCACCAGGGATGACACCTCTTTGTCTCTTTTACTCAGCTTGTCTTGGAGGTCTGTGAGGGAATGAAAAGACAAGGATTAGAGGGTTGGAAAATGCTTTGTGCAAATTGGGAAGGTGTCAGGTGCACAGCATGGGTCAGGGTGCAGTGGGCACCATGGTGGTGCACTCCTGTTGGCAGAGAAGCAGCAGGAAAAACTGCATTTCACCACACTTGGAGGTGGGATGCACACTGGGAAATTGCAACAGACAGGGTTAAGAAAGCAACCACAAAGGAGGAGGGGAAAAAGGCAATAAAACATTAATTAAAAAAACCCCAAAGGAACTTATAGCACATTTCTTTGTGTCATCTCCTACAGTGGAAGGCAGAGACTGTTTCAAAAGACACGTTTTCTGGAACTGATGTATTTCCATGCTCAGAGCTGTACATCTGAAGTCTGATGCTTTTAGATGGCTCAGATCTGACCTGGTTGTTTTCTGTACATCTTTCCAGGGTTTATCCAGGGTGGAAACAATGCACACATGGACTGAGTGTCCATTTAGAGCAGGGGCTGCTGGATCTAGTTAAGCTCTGCCATCACTAGGCAGTCAAACAATTCAAAACTAATCAGCAAACAATTCGGTGTAGAAACAGAATAGTTTGGTTTGGAAAGGAACTTAAAGATATCTTGTTCCACACCCCTGCTTAGGCCAGAGACATCTCCACTAGACCAGGCTGCTCCAAGCCCTGTCCAGCCTGGCCTTGGACACTTCCATGGATGGGATGTAACATGAATGTGTTCTATATAATCCCACATCTGCAAAGACAGACGAGGCTTATGGACAATGCCTGGCTTGCACTGAGGGCAATGGAAATAGGACAAAACACCTCTGAATCCAGCTCTGCTATTGCTCAGACTCAGTGTTACAGCTCACCCTCTGAGAGGGGGCTGAGTGCAGTTCAAGTTGAAATACACTTTATACAAGTTTCCTGAGTGTTTGTTAAAAGGATGGATTTGATTTATAGTAAGCTTAATAGAAAGTAACTATCATTATTTGAAGCTAGTCACATTAATATCTACCATTATCACTCCTCTCCTGTGAGCAAATAACATTGAATGCCTGAATTTTACCTGCTGTAAACATCAGTGATGGGATGGAAATGCACCTATTTCCCCAGATCTGTCTCCAGCCTGCACCATCTGCATGGAGAGTATCTAACACATCCACCCCTGCATATGCTCAGCTTGATTAGAAAGAAAAAACAAATCCAGACAACAAATGTCATCCAGCAAATTTTGACAGATGAAATTACTTCCTAAACCCCTGCCATGCAGCCATTCCTGCAAGAGCATAAAGTTAGAAGAAGAGGAAGCATAGGAGTCACTAGAACAGGATAAAAATAATGACTTCATACCTTCCATAGTCTGCTTCATTTTTATCTTTTCTTCTGAAATATCATTAGTCTCAATCATCTGGAATAAATGTAAAATGTAAGATATAAACCAACCCTTTACCCAAAGATTCAAAGCAAAAGTTAACAACCACAAAGCTCCATCCAAAGCAGAACGTATCCCATGTCCAAGTTAGGATGTTTTACATCCTTCCCAAGAGGGAAATAAAGGCTTTTTTGAGGAGCCACTTGTCCAGCTGAGTACTGGGTACTACTGAGGCTGACCAGAGTGCCCACACACAACCCACAGCTGAGCACAACAGCAGGAGTCACCCAGGAGGCAACAGAGCTCAAGTTTCTCCCCACAAATTCTGGTTCCAGCTCTGCACATGCAGAGGGATGGAAGAGCTGCTGTCCCTCGGACCAGGCACCTCTGGTCAATCACAGCAGACAACCAACTGCAAATGCTCTCCAGCACGCAGCTTGAGACCTACCAGTCAACAAGTTCCTCAGCTTCTGTAGAACCTAGCTGCGCCCAAAGTTATAAAAACACTGATAAAATAGTAATTTATTAGAGAACTAATGCATTCATAAAAATAATAACAAGCAAATGCTGGGTCCATACAGGGGAGTCTGCTTTTTTCCCACCCTCTTTTCTATATTGCAATGAAAAGTCAGAGACTACAGAGCTTTCAACGCCAAGCCTTCTGCGGCAGAGGCCACAACTGAGCCCTTCACACCTCTTCCCATCCAGCAGCCTTTGCTGGGACCTCAGCACATGCCCAGACCCAGCAGTTGCTGTGGTCACCACAGTCAAGAGCCCCAAGGTCAGTTCTCTGGAGTCTGGACTGTGGGACAAGTCAAACAGAAGCATGAGCACCCCCATAGGAGAAATATGTTTCCTGATGTACTTTTGGTATGGAAAAAACTATTTAACTACTCCTGGGAAGCACAGCTGTGGTTCTCCCTTGAAGGTCTAGGAAAGACTGTCACGAGACACCTTTGCCTGTTTAAAATACTTGGACAGTGAATACTGCAGCCGCTTTAAATTAACTATGACAATTTTAAATAGAACTTGCCCCATGATACTCAAAAGCTTTCACCCATGCATTTCTTCCTATATTTTCCTGATTTTAATTGCCACATAGTTAAAATAATTACTTCAATACTTCCCTGGTTCTAATCCAGTATCAATATCCCCCAGAGCCCTTCCATTTATCTAAAGGGCTCTGGAACAAGCATCCAGCTTCCTCTTTTCCATTCATTCCTGTTTGAATATTGGCTATAATGTGTTACATGTTGCAATAACAATGCCTTTTTCCCGGGGTCCTGGCTGTACTTATTATTCCCAACAGTCCTTACTAGATGAAACATCCTGGAGCAACCCTTCAAACACTATTAATGCTGGAGATTCCTCCTTGGCCTGTCCCTCTATTGTTCCCAGTGTGCCTATTTCCAAGGTGTGAAGTTCTGAGTTAGACAACATGGAATTCATGGGCTTGACTTTGCTCCCTGGAGGTGCAACTGGTTTCAATGGGGCTGTTCATGTTGGGAAATTAAACACAGACATTGAATTAATTTCACTGGCGTCTCTTCTGGAACAGAAACTACACCAGTGAAATGTCAATACAGTATTCTTAAAATGTGCATATTTTACAGCTTATTTTAATTTTCTGCATCCCCACAGGATGTAAATTGGCGTTTTCCTCATCTCCCATAACCCCTGCCCAGAGCCATAATTAGCAATCAGCCCATTCAAGGGCAAGATGATGCATCCTGTGGCAAATAGTTTAAAAAAAAAAAAAANAAGAGACACAAAGGCCACAGTAAATTGACCCCTTCATATTACTCCTCTTATTTCAGCCCTCCCTGGTCTCATATTCAATCAGGCATTTTATTTCCCCCGCCTGGTGCCATTCTGACCCTTGCTGGCAGCTTTTCCACTATAATCCTCAACGTCAGCATTTCCCTGTCTCCCATATGTGCTGTGAAGCCCCTGCCCTGCTGCTGACACCCCCCCCACCCCCCTTCCCACAGTTCAGCCATCCACTGCACCCCTCTTGCTCCAGGTGCTGAGCAAGGTTGACTCTTCTTCCACCCTATCCTCCCAGCACCCCCAAAGGGTCTTCCCCAATAGCACACCAAGACTGCTGCAGCTCCCCGGAGAAACACGACTGTACTGTAGGAATGATGGGTTTCCAGCTCAGAACATGGCTTGCTCAGGATGAGAACCCACCCCCTGACAAACCATGACAGCCCTAGTCTGCTGCCACAGCAGCCTCCAAACCCAGATGTGGCCCCATTTGCTCCTTTTTCCTAACTGTCCCACTGTACTGGCTTTCTAGAGTGGAAAGACACCTTCAGCTTGGAGATGCAGTGCAGAAAGAGCACTGTCAGTGGAAGGAAAAAACATCCAGATATTTGAGGCCTCAGAAAACTGCCCAAGGCAGCAGCTGAGGAGTTACCAACAGTGATAATAAACAAGCAAAACGACCTCGAAGTCATACATTTGCATGCTGGGAAGGATGCAAGGCCTCCATGGACTGCAGCTTGTTCTCTAAGACAAGCACTTTTTCCTGCAATCTTTGGATTTCCTGTTTGCTGTGGGCTTCTGCTTTCTGCAATGTTTCATAGTCCAACATCTTCTTTTCAGCCAAAGATATCTGCTCTTTCAAGAAAGCTATTGCTTGTGTCTGATCTGTATATTCACCATGAAGTTTCTCCAGTTCATGGACCCTCAGCTCAGCATCACGACACTTGTCCTTTACGTCTTGGAGCTCAAGAAGGTGCTGACTGCTTTGGGTTTCCAGTTGCATTTTCCAATTGCTGTTGCTTTTTTCCACTTCATCCAAAGCCTCCTGCAGCTTCAGTTTGAGACTCTCTTTCTCCTTTATATGGACAGCTGTCTCAATGTCGTGTTTTGCTTTCAGGTTCTCCAACTCAAGCTGGTGCTCCAACTTTATACTCTCCACCACTGCCTTCAGCTCCACAATCTCCTTGTGCTGGGTGTCAGGGCCCGAGTTGAGAGTGGCTTTCAGGTCCTCCAGAGACTTCTGGTGATCAGAAGCTAATGTGTCCAACTTGGACTTCCAGTTGTCCATGAGCCCCATGTTCTCATTAGTGGCTTGCTGAACTTTATGCTTTAGGTCAACAATCTCCTGTGAGTACTTCTCATTGACAGATTTCAGCTTCTCCATCTCCTGCTGGTACTTCTTTAGTGTCTTCTCGTACTTCTCCCTCAGCTGGCTGCTCTCCTTCTGATGCTCCTTGTTGACGGACAGCAACTGATCCCGCAGCCGAAGAGCCTCCGACTGCAAGCCCAGGTTGTGTTCAGGGGTCTCTGCGTGGTGGGAGCTCTGGAGGCACTGCCGGAGCTCGTCCATCTCGCTGCGCCTGAGGCTCAGCTCCTCCTCCAGCTGCAGGATCCTGGACTTCTCCGCCACCGTGGTCAACTGCAACGCGACAGAGAACGCAAGGTCAGTGCACCTCTCATCGCTGCATCTTTCCCCTTTAGTAAGCATCCTCCAGTGGAAATAAATCCAAAGTATGTTAGTCAAAGTTCAAATAAAGAGGTAAAGAAAACGCCCGGTACCCTCCAACCTGAGCACGGTTTTGCACCAGGGTAACCGGCACCGACAACTCACAGTTATGGCTGTGCCAATTGCAATTCATTTTTCCTGATACAAACCTCTTGCTTTCCACAGAAAAACACCTTGGAAATAACCCTTGAAATTCACTAGGGAGCAACAGTGGTTTATGAAAAATAATGTCCTGGAAGGGCATTATGTTTCCAGACCAGGCATCTTGCCAGATGATGCACAGAGGAGATGTGACTGCACATGCAGGAATTTCGCAAGCATCAAAACCAGCATTAAGCATATCATGTTTCCTTTATTGCTCAGCAATCCTCAGCCTGCAGACCTCTCTTCTGTAATGGAATTTGTTTACCCTGGTGTAAAAAGGAAAAGGGATTTTTTTCCATATGAGTACTTGTTAGAATTTGTTAACAAAGTCAAAATAACAAAGGAGGCGAGAGGATGCAAGACAATAAATCTGGCCATGGTACACATTGAGCTTAAGGGCTATGGATCCATGTTTTGCCATCTGAATGTAACCTGGCAGGGCTGAACTCCCTGCAAATCACAAGGAGTACAGGCTGCTGCCACTATGGATGGAGAAGAGGATGAAATATTAGAAAAAGGCAAAAGAAAGAAGGAAACTGAGCCAAACTCCAAGAGATCAATTTCACTCCATTTCAATTGCCATTTCCCCAGCAGCCATCAGCCCAGGAGGCTGGTGGTCATTATTTTAGATGGGCACAGGGGGCTTCAAACCATCCATACCTTTTGGAGACCCTCACATTTGTGTTTTCTACAGATCTCAAATCCATTGCTGCTCACTGCAGCAAATTTGGTGCTTCCCACCCCACATCAGAAGGAAAAAGCCCTTTCCACATGTGGCTGCATTTAGGATTTCTCTAGGCAACTTGTCCTGTTGCAGGCACGGCCAAGGATCAGAGTGGGCCCACCTGCATTCACCAGTACCTTCCACTTCAGATAGCAGCTCCCACAACTGGCAGGGGAGACTGGAATGTTGATTGCAATGTTATTTCATCCTACAGCCTGGGGGGGGGGGCTCAAAGCAGAATGAATTGTGCAGGGTGTGGATATTATTGGGATATGTTAATTGAAAAATGAATTGTAAGAGCTCATGTGGCAGATAGTGGCGTGGGGCAGAGAAGCAAACTCAATCTGAGAAACAAGTTCCCCACAAGAGAAGCAAAGCTAGAAATCATATCATACTACTATTTCTGGGAAAGAGAGCAAATAAAAAAACAAACAAAAAAATCAAGGAAGCTTAAGTTCAAGCCAAAATCAATCAACCCCACAAAAACCAAAAGAAAGAAACCCAAAGCAAGGCATCATGAGCACCAGGGCAGGGCAAGCACTGTCTGCAGGCAGGGCAAGTGAGGGTCCATTACCCTGGTGTCCTCTAATTCTCTGAGGAGTTTTTCAGCCTGTGCCTTCTCAAACAGCAGGCTCTGCTCGAGCTCCCGTATTCGGGCATGCTCCAACTGCGTCTGAGTCTGGTCACACAGAGGGAAAAAAGAACGGTGGAGATGGGAGTAGGGGAAGGGAGGGAGAGAGAGAAAGGGAGGGAAAGAGAAGGCTGCAACATCATCTCCAGCATACAAGACAAGGAAAGGCAGTTCACAACAGGAAGAGAATAAAAACCCAAACAAGGAGGAAAACTCCAACCAAACAGAAAACGGTCCCAACGGGATTTTACATGGTACTCATAGTGGCTCTTCACAAGAAAATTGAATCTGTGATGGGAAAACATCCTTCTGCATTAGAAACCTGCTCCAGTGTTTTCCTGTACCAGCTGAAGACACTTGGTAAAAAGCAAAGCTCCCACCAGTACAAGGCCCTTGTACACACAGAGAATGCAAAGATGTTGCAATGATTCTCCACACCTTTCCTCGAGAAGAATCACAAGGTAGACTGAAAAGAGTTGGAAGTTCCCATCCTCTTTTTGCTCTGGAGACAGTGTGAATCCTACACTAATTGGGAAAAAAACCCCCCAGGTCATACTGTACATGGCATGTTGTAAAACAAAAAATACGCTGCACTGAAGAGCTCAGGGACTTGAGATACCAAACTGTTCTATAAATCAGTGCTTTGAGTATGGATAGGCCTGATGAATTTCAAAGTGATTTTTGTACAGTAAGACTCTACTAATTTTGGCACAATAAACCAGAACTTTTTTGGTTAGTTGGTTGGTTTTGGGATTTTTGCTTGGTTGGTTGGTGGCTTGTTTTCAAGGGTTTTTTTTTGACAAATGATTCAACTAAGCACAAGAAGTTCACGTAATCTACCCAAATCCAGGAGCACTGGCTCTGGGCATTGCTTCAGTGCCCTTCACTTTTAAAGCTGAAGTACCACAAAGCTGCACTTGGTGCCAAAGCTCAGCACTCCACAACCACCACTGTAATATCATGTAAAATTCCCTATAAATTAAAGAGGAGAGGAGACATAGGAAGGTGCATGCACACTCTGGACTTCACATTTTTTCAGCTTACAAAACCCACATTTTCCTTAGAATTAAACTTAATTAATCTATCAAATTAAAAAATTAATCTAGCAAAAAGCAAACAAACCTGCTCAGAATCATTTTTTACCCCCATTTCTTGTCCTTTTTGTTCCATATAATTATTAGCTTCCCCCCTCTTTCTACTGGAGTCAGTTTTAAGGATTTTCTGCCCTTCCCTACAATAAAGCAAGGCTTGGCTAGCTGTGCACAAATGATAGAAATGGAAGTTTTAAAAAAAATTCCATGTTTTATGCTTGCAAAATATCATTGTACATGTATTCACAGATGGTGATGTACCTGCTATTTATATTCAGATGGCTCTGTATTTTATGTGCCTTATTTAATCCCTGAAGCAGGGGAAAAAAAGATGTGGATTCAAGAGCCTAAATATTATCAAAACCCCAAATTATATAACTTAAATGTAAAAGTTGGCTTATATTGCACCCTAATTTAAAAAAAGAGGCATTTAATTAATCAAATAGAATTAATTCTGCTCCCTGTAAAGCCCAAAGATTCATATCTTGAGAGGGAGCTCCAGGACTGATTTTACTAACAGGAAGAAATATTCCACTGATACCAATTAATTCATTGGTGGCAGCACATCAGATATTTGCTACCTGAAGATGCTACCTATTACGAAATTCATCTCTGGACTTCTCAAAGAGATTCTCTCCAGGCTCCTGAGGTTAACACAAGTGTCCAGTCAAGCTCTTATCCCACCTGATATTCTTGCTCAGTATCTATTAATCCTGTTATTTTCCAACTCTGGAAGACCACACGAAAAATAGAGAAAAAGAACAAGCAAACAAAAAACCACGGGAAAAAAATAGATTAACTGTTTTACAGTCCTGAAATCTTAGATTTACATTCAATCCCATATTACTTTATGTAAATTGGTTTGCTAGTACTAGCCAGTATGAGTCAGAACCTCAAATCCAAAGTTTTCCTGCACTTTGAGGAAGCCCAGATATAAATTTCAGATTTACTTGTAGCTATTAGCCTTAAATTACTGTTCACAAATTATAAACTGACTTCCCACTGGCATTCAAGGCATGCTGCAGAATCCAGGAGATGAGCATTAGAGTTCCTAGATGAGGATAATATTTCCCGTGAACCACGGTCTTCCACCACAAAAAGTCTTTCCTGAAAGCTTTTTCTACATTTGGTTTTCATCTCTCAAAGCTCTTGAAAGCTGCTCCTGCATTTGTTTTTCATCTTCCAAATCACTACGGCATCAGCTGCCAACCAGGATCAAAAGTGGGTTGAATTCATAACTACATTTCAAGTCTAAATCCACAGTCCCTCTATCAGAGGTCCAAAACCTTGATCTGTATCTTCAGGCCACTAACACATGGACTTCTTTGGTCAAATTGCTTCCAAGGATGCTGTCTGCTGTGCTCAACACCCAAGAGCCCTGGATTTGTTCAAAACATACATGATATTGAGACAAACACCGGGAGATTTAGCCAACAGCAGAAGCCCAGAGCCAGGGACCACAGAGCAGAGAATCTGTTCTTACCATTGCCTTCATGTCTGTTACTGGCTGTCAAGTCAAAATAAACACTCCCCTCGGAATACTTGGAAGAGCTGCTGGTATAAGAGCACTAACAAGAGCAGAGGAAAGCAGACAACTGTCACTGGACTCTGCTTTTGGCTAGTTCAGCTCCAGAGAGGGATGCCAAGGGCTGTTTGCAGCTACTGCATGACTTTGTTGAGATTTTACACAACGAGTATCAAGAATAACCATTTCCCAGGAAACACACTGCAGTGTGAAGGAGGACTTACCCTCCTGGTTTCCAATAAGAGGTTTTGCAGGTTTTTTTCTCTAAATTAATTACTTGCTTCTGGAAAGCTTAACAGTCTCCACAAAAAAGCAGGAAGGTGAGAATTAACTCTAGTGGGTCAGTCTGAGCATGCAAATTAGGCAGACAAGATGTAAAAATTGGCCCCAGCCAAGCCCTCTGCTAGTGCCTGTGCTGGGACTGATGCTGGATTCATGGAGAGCATGCCAGTTCCCTGGATCAGAGGAAATCAAGCATTCCTAAATTATTTGTTCTTTTGTACAGACAAGCATGGAAGTGAGGACAGGACCATAATGTCCTGCTGAAAGCTTGGCCACATCCCCATTGCAAAACAATTCCTTCCCAGCCCAAAGGAAAATTAAATTCAAGACTGCAAGTCCCAAACTGAGAATGGGAGCCCTTATCCATTGCAGCTTATCATCTTGCTAAGCATGGTGGCTTTTTATAAAAAAATATATCCAAATATACCATCTGGCCAACCCTGGTCTCATTGCCATGATTACACAGGCAGACTTAAACACTTGGGAGCTTACAAAGGGACAATTCACTGCTCTCAAAAGGAATGATGCATGGATCAACCACCCTTCTCTAAAGCACTGTGGGAAAGCTGTTAGCTCAGGGATGAACAGAAATCTGATTTTGCACCCACACAACAGACAGAAACTGCACTTGCTGTGCTTCTGCAGAGGTCTGCTATCACTGCACTGCTAATTTACACCCTGTCAAACATCTCTTTCAGCTTCTGGATGAAGAAGAAAGGTTTACGCCAACAGGATCACAGCCACAGCAACATATCTATTTCCTAGTTTTCCCATTTTCCTGGGCTTTTTTGCTGTGAGTGACAGTGAAGCACTTGAGCAGGGCCCTTGACATTTCTGGCTGTTACTAACGTGGCACTCAGGCTAAAGAGACAAAAACTCCCTTGATTTACATTTGGAGAGCAGAGCCTTGCTTTCACAGAAAGATTTTCTTTTCCTTTTTCCCCATGGAAAAGCCTCCCACTCAAGAGCCAACATCACTTCATCCCAACATCAATTCCAGTTTGCACAGTGCTCACTGCAACAGCATCACTCTGAGCAACAGCCTTTCCCAGTGACAGGGTGTCAATGCAGTGAACTCCACATGAGGATAGCTCAGGATACACAGCATTTTGGCTGGAAT
>WAAG01081536.1:20666-66466 GCA_013390105.1 Tichodroma muraria
ATTAAACAGCATCCAATCAGGAGACTCCGTGTGCCCATTAGCTGCTCAGAGCAGGACACCGCAGGGACAGGAATTGAACTGTCAGCTCATTTCTAGAGTGGAAAAACATATGTTTCAACACATTCAGATACAGATTTTAACATGGTTGGGCAACTCAGAGTGACAGATTAACTCCAGGCAGCTCCAAGTGTGAACAGTCATTGGGCACCATACCAAAGAACAATCCTCACAGTTCACACCACGGTGTTTGCAGCAGGTCCAAAGCCATCAGTAAAGTATTGTTAGAGGGGAGCAAAAGGTGGCAGAAGTTACTCAAGTGCGGCCTCACATGCAACTTTGGACCCCACATTTTGGCAAGTTCATAAGGAATTACCTCCAGATCCCCTTTCGTAATGGATTCTTCCTCCACACGGAACTGCAAGTCCTCCACTTTCCTGGGGAAGGAAAGGGACACAAAAAGCAATCAGGAACACTCAGCTCAGCACCCTCTGTCTAAGCAGCCATTGCTCACAAGCCTTTTCACTATCAATCAAGTTTTATGGATTACAACCATCAATGGAGAGGTCATTACCAAGACATGGAAAAGCTGCCCAAAAACTACTTATAAGCTTTTTGTGTTCCAAAACCACTCACTCAATACTAAAAAATCATGTCATAGCCTGCAGAATCAAAGTCTGAGAGGAGAGAGATACAGACCACCTTTGGATACAAACAGCTCAGCAGAAACTGAGCAGCAAGACCCATGGAGCAGGACAGTTATAAGGAGCTTTCCACACACAAACATGGCCTTTTTGCAAGGTACATCCTCTCAGACACACGACTACTGTTCTCTGACACAGGATCCTGAAAACAAGCAAACCACAACAAGGTTTCACAAGATTATTTAAACCTTATTATCCTGCAGCCGAGCACGGGGCAATTCCTGTGCCAAATGCATAGGGTCCACACAAAATATTCCAAGGGAATTGGATCCTCTGCCTCCTTGGCAGAGGGTAGGCAACGTTTAATGTTTCCACAGCACGGAAACTCTGAACTACCCTGGCAGACAGAAGAGTCTTCCCCACAGAATGTACAGGCCAGTCATGCATAAAGGCACATAAAACCACACACATTAACACAGACATGCCGAGGAAACTCTTCTCTTTTGGAACAGAGAAGCCAGTTACAGTAGAAAATAATACAATTTTCTGCTAGACCCATCCCTCTTTTTCTCTTACTGATTAAAACAAAAAAAAGCTGAGGATGTTCAGCTAGTAGCCAGATGTAAGGACTATGATTCTGTCACAGATAAAAATAGCCGTGAGTGTACATAACTAACTTCATAAACAAGCTTCCTTGTCTAAACCTCCTCTAATTAGAGGAGGGAGGCATCTGTTGATATTTAGAGGAAAACTCAGCTGTCTTGGGTTAAAGGGCCTCCTGGAGCTGGGAAAGTCAGCTGCCTGCCAGGACTGTGGGGACACTTATGCATGAAAGAACAGTTCATCCTCAGGAGGAACATCAGTCAATTGAAATTAACACTGTTTTCAGTTATTTAATACATAGAAATGTTTTTCTATTCCCACTGAAGAGTTTAATCATATACATGGAGTACCTGGACTCCAAGAATGACATGCAGATCTTCACTCTTATCCAGAGAGGAAATGTTCACACCATGATATATGCATGGGTGGAGCCTCTGGGATGTGGGGAGATGGTGAATCACACTGCAGTAAGGTTGTACTCCAGTTCAGCTTCCCTTCCTCACAAAGAACATCCTCAAGACCAGCCCATCACAAATGGAAGGGAAGAAGGGGTCTGTAGCAAATCCAGGTTGTACAGGAGGGTCTGTGAGGGCCCAACGTGCACATGCCTGTTTATCCAATTTTTATTTCATACTGTATCCTTAAGCCAAAACCACCTGAAGGCTTTATCACTGTCCACACAAGAGTTCACCTCCCTCACACCCATCCACTCCTGCTTTACCTCTTCTCCTCTTCCAGCTGGTTCAACAGCTCAATCTTCTCCTTCTGCATCCCATCCACCAAGGCTCGTGCTCGCTGCAGGTTTCCTTCTGCCTCCGTGACATACTGCAGCAAAAAACAAGCCCAAGACAGGAAAGTTAGCCATGTCTGAAGTAGAAAAAAGCTGTTTAAGAAGGGTCAGAAGTAGGAAACAGAAAATTTTGATGATCTGTTTCAGAGGATGCTGTGGTAAGAGCACATTTTCCAAAGAGCTCAGGATGTAGGGATCATCAAGACAACAAAAACTGCTCTGTCTGCAGCAGCTGTAAGTGATCCATGCTTCAGTGCCTCTCTGACCTGACCCTTTTGGAGAATCCAGCTCTGATTAGAGTTAAGAACTTGAAGCCTGAAAAGTTCTGAAATCTGATCAGAGGTTACCAATGCAATTCAGCCCCAGTCATGAAGCAAGAGAGATTTCAGACTTCTGTTAATTTATTTGTTACTGATAATTACTGGAAAACACAATACACAAGAATGATGTCAACTTGCAGTTGATTCCCCAATCTCTCCTGCATTTCTGACAGGCAGGTGTGACCCACCACACAAACACACAGTGCCATCCCTGCTCCCAGGTAGGTCACTTGGCTTTATAAGCATGAGTAAAGAATTTAGGACAACAGCAGACATTGAAGAACCACATACTGACAAATAGCACAGACACAACTCTCTTTAAGCATTTTAATACATAAAATATCCTCTGTAGAAATGCTTATGTAAAAAACAAACAAACAAACAAACAGACACTAACTTAATATCATCAGCCTGTTTTCCTTCCAGATTTCCTGCCTTTATTAATGTTATAAAAACATCCTCTCTGGTGGGAAAGCAGTGGCATATGAACTGAGCTGATGTTCTCAGCACCATAAAATCACTGCAATGCAGTCACAGCCACAGCCAGATTCAGTGGCTGAGGGGAACAAATTTGCCTTCCACTTGCATTTCAGCATTGAAATGTATTGATCCACCAGACACAAACTATCTACTGCCTCTTATCTGGCACAGCCATTTTCCTGCTCCTGGCTCGGGGCAGAGATAGCACATGTGACACTGGGAGAGTGGAGAAAGAGCCTCAGCTTAGCTCACCACATAAAAGGCAGAAATTCAGAACCCAAGTTTCACACACAGTGGTAACGTCATGATCTGACACTTCTGGGGATATCAAATATTCAGGTCACCCCCTACCTGCTCGTGCTGGGCCTTCATGATGGCAATCTCCTTCTCCACCTCACAGATGTGGCTGGTGGCTTTGGCAACCTCTGCCCGCTCCAAGTCACGCTCTGCCAGCAGCTGTTCAATGTGCTGCTGCTTCTCCTTCAGTGCCTCCTGCAGAGCTGTGGTCCCAGAGATTTTCCGGGCATATCGAGAAGATGTCTCTGTCAGCTGGGGAAAGAGTTAAAAAAGAGATGGGGTAAAGCTGTGTCCTTTCCAGTCTAGAATAGTTAAAGTCCCCTGTTAAATCTGGAATGCTGCTCACCTAATGATCTTTTACTCAGCTGAACAGAGCTGCAGTTCCAGCTCTGAGCCCTACAGGGGAGGTTAAGTCTGAGAAACATCTGGACAATGCTCACAAGCTCCAACTGCTCTTCTGCACTGCAATGAAAGCACCATTTCCCAAAGGACAGAACACGGGGTGGGAACTGGGTCAGGAAAAATTATCATGCATTGTATCATCTGCCTTCTTCTATATATTTGATTGATGGCCTACAACTGATGAAATCCCAAAAAGTGAGCTCAGCTGGGTAGACTGATCTCAAGTGGAGACCAGTATGGGGTTATTCATCCACTCCCAGGAATGACACTGCACCCTTGTCCCCAGCCAAGAGGGCTGCGGGTGTTCTGCAGCGACACCACAGCAGAGCCAGAACTTTTAATAATATCACTGCCTGCTCTGCTTCCTGCCTGCTTGAGCACCTGCCAAAATCCCAGGCATGTGACCCAGGACATTGTCACCCTCCTACAGTAAGACAGCCACAGTAGGAGCTTTGCACGGCTAGTCAGTGCAGCAGCATGACCATGTGAGACTGGAAACTCTGTCCTTTTTCTGCAGGGATCCCTTATAAACCTGCTCCTGACAGCAGAGCTGAGATTCATCCCACTACAAATCGCACTTGAGGCTCTTCAATGGTCACAGCTGCTTGGTGGCCTTTACTTGGAGCTGTGTCCGTGGAGGGAGACAATTTGTGAGGCGGGTGACACCGTCCCACGCTCCATTCCCCTCACCTCACGAATGCTGAAGGAGCAGCTGTACTGGAAGAAAACCCCAACCCTCCTGCTTTGTGAAGCTGCGTCACAAAGATAGATTGAGGCTGCAGAGACCACGCAGGAGCTACTTACCAGCCCACTACGGCTGGGCCTGCCCCCGACGGACGAGGCCACGGAGCTGACAGAGCTGATGGAGGAGCTGCTGGGGCTGTGGGTCAGGGCTGACACTCCCATGGCCATCCGCTTGCTCTTTTTCGCCTTGGCAGGGCTGGTTGATGGGAACCCGATCCGGATCACCTTGTGGATGGGAGCAAAGAGGCCAAACTTGGGTGGGCACTGAAAATACCTGGAATACAGGAGATGCACCGAGTGAGAAGTGGCAGAGCAGCCATCTCACCCAAGCCTTGCAGAATGGCACTGCCAAGCAATACAAAATGCCAGCCCACAGCTCATCTCTGGGCGCTTTGCTGTGGCATTGTTTCCTGTGTACAAGTAGTTGGATTATTCTCCTTTCCTACTGGCAATCTCCATGTTCACATCTGTGGTGCTTTAGAAGGGAGACCTGAGGTAATTGCCAAGCACTAGTTGCTGTGCACTTTGATAAGCTGCCAGGAAAGACACAGCTGGTAGCCTGGAGAGCACATATCCCAGAACATAAACACAGCCACCACACAAGCCCTCCTTCCTTACCGACCAACCTTCCCAAAACTTGTGTGCTCTTTAACCTGTGATGATAGTGATGCAGTAAAGTGTGTCTGCAGGGAGCGTGCCCATCAGAAGATGGACAAGGCTCTACTCCATGGAGCTTAGCAATGAGACAAGAGGCCATAGGCAGGAAGTTCCAACTAAACATGAGGAAGAACTTCTTCCCTGTACAGTGACCAAACCCTGAACAGGCTGCCCAGAGAAGGTGTGGAGTCTCCCTCACTGGGGATATTCCAGAACCTTCTGGATACAATATTACGCCATGTGCTCTGGCATAATCCTTGCTGAGCAGGAAGGTTGGACTAGATGACCAACTGTGGTCCCTTTCCAACCTGATCCACCCTGTGACTCTGTCAAATAAAAAGATCCAAATCACACAGTACTGTATAAATGTTCCACAGGGTAAAAATCTTTCCTACCAAAAGAGGAGAAAATAGCAGCTCAAACCTTTGAAATTAAAAATACCATTACAGCAAACTCCAGTGTGTGCCACCTCCTTTGGGTGACAGAGAAACCGTTTCCTATGCAGACAAACTTGGAAAGATGAAAGCATGGAAAAGGGAGGATCAGATAATTACAGTGCATGGTCTTTTCCACAACTGCAGTGAGCCCAATGATTCTGTCTCTCCAGAGCCCTCTTCCAGAATAAAAATGAGCCACAACTCAAGTGTCAAACCCTGGAAACTCCTTCAGGGCTTTGGCTGACCAGCAAAAAACCAAGGTTCATTTGCTGCTGGCCAGCTGCACTGCAGCAAGAAAAACCAGACCCCCTGCAGCATTGTGTCCCCCAGTTTTAGGGGAGCAGCCAACACAAAAAGCTCCTGTAAGAGCTTTCTCACAGGCTTCCCAGCAAGAATAGGACTAAATACTGGGTCATAAAACAATCTGTCCTATGTTCATATAAAAAAATAGATTCCAATGACTAAATTACGCAAATCCAGTTTTACTAGCACAAGTTTTCTCTCTCTCCAGATGTGAGCAGCTGTTTCCCCAACTCCCTTTTATTTTTAAGTGCTGGCAGCCAGCCATACAGCTGTGTCACAGGCAGACCCCTGTGTGCTTGGGAGGCCAGGGAACAGCCTGATCTCCAGCCAGATGAGAATAAAATTGATCTTTAAACATCAACTCAGACCCATTTTTTTTCTATAACGAACTTTTAACAACTCCTCTACAACCCCAAATCTCTCACCCTCCTCGACTTCCTGCCAACACAGGCCCTTGGATTTGAAAAACCAGCCATACCACAGGCTGACCTCTTGCAAACCTGCCAAAGCCCTGCTCAGCATCATTTTCCCAAATTCCAGTAGGCACAGGCAGGCCAACAGCCCCTTCCACAGATCCACCTGCTTGGTGTAAGTGCAGACTGGTACTCGTGGCTGCACAACAATCCCAAATGTTAATTCCCTTAAAAGCCTCTGACAGCTCTTAGCAAGTTCAAACTTGCATCACTATGCCTGCCCGTTTTCTTTCAGTCCAGACTGAAAGTGATTGCAATTATCTTTTATAATTCAGAAGCAGGAATTGGGTCCAAACCACTTGGCAGAAAAAAAAAATCTACCTGAAAAACAAGAGCTGCTCTCACTGAGTGTGGAGGAGTTCCATACTCACATTACAGAGAGAAAACAGGGCAGAAAAGTGGTGGCAATGCAAACTGCAGGTGGAAAACAGCACAGGAAATGTTGAAATAGATGGAAAAATCTTCAGTGTCCAAGGCTGACAAACAATGCAAAAGTAAAACGTCTGGTCAGTTTAGTGAGCAAGGACTCTGACTGGAGCAGAGAGAGAAGGGAGCATAGTAAAATAAGCAGGTAACATTTAAATAATTAGAGATGAGTACATGGAACTTGCTTGGCTTTGTGGAATTGACACCAAACCAAACCACACCAGCACCTCTGTAGTCTCCTGTGCAGACAGGAAGGCAGATGCAGCAAACCTCAGTGCAAAGCAGCACCACCTGATGTACAGAGGGGCTCCCCACAGTGATACCCTGTCCCCTGGGCCACTGCTACTGATCCACAGCCTGCAGGCAGCCTCCACTGAAGAGCCACAGCTTCTGGAAAAGCCCAGCCCTAGGGCCTTCCCTTGATGCACATCCACACCTGAACCTGCAGGAAAATCAGTGACCCACCACAAATTTCAGCCCATTCACCACCAACTCAAGTGGAGTTGCCTGTGACAGCAAAGACGGACAATGTCACCAAAGGCTCCGTGCTACCTCTGCTGCTTCCACCAGCCTCAGTGTCTTCAGCTCCAGTTTTGGCTTCACTCTCCTCTTGCAGCTGCAGCAGGCAGTGGTGGGCTTGCTGGCCAGGCCAGGGATGCTCACTAGATGGCAACCATCACCAAAGTACAGACTTCAGAGTCCTGGACAGCCTCTGCCCAGGCTGATCCCGGCAGGACAAGATCAGGACAGCCTCAAGAATTCCATGGAGTCTGGACAGCCTCTGCCCAGGCTGAACCTGGCAGGACAAGATCAGGACAGCCTCAAGAATGCCATGCTGCCACAGCAAGCAGGGAAGACTGACTGAGGGCTGCCTACATGCACCAAGGAGTTGGTTTTACTATGTTAGCTTATCCAAACCACTGCTGTTGAAATGAGCACGTGCTACAAGGAAATCAAAAGGCTGGATGAAGGCTTGAAAGGACAGACATGGACAATGCTGCAGCCTTGCCCTAAACAGTGTGAAACAAAGCAAGAAGCCTTTGCAGACAGGGCACACACCAGAACAGCCTCTGCCAAGGTGCAGCAGTTTCAGAAGACAGATGACGTCTGAAAGTTGGATTTTCAAATCACAGCAACAGAGGTACGAGGATGAGAGGCAGACAGCACTACATTCACATCTGCCTTTCACACCTTCCACGTGCACAGAGACAATAAATAATTTCTGAGCATACTGAAGATTAATCCTCCAGATAGTTTCAATTGTATGATAAAGAAAACAGAGACTTGCATTTACTCTATGATTTATTCTCTGCCATCCTAGTTTTATTTTGAGAACAGGCTGAAACTCAGCCATCTGCTGCCAATCATTTACTGCTTTCTTGCCCTGACATTGAACAAGACAGCTTTTCTCTTAATTCAAATGAAAGCACGTGGCTGCTGGAAAAAACAAGGCTGACCCAACATAAGAAACCTCCATTACAGAACCTGAGATCTAACAAGGCAGGAACCCTCAACTCAAAGTTATAGGTCAGACTTGATGATATCAAAGGTCTTTTCCAACCTAGTTAATTCTGTCAAAGATAAATCTCACCTCTAAAGCCAGACTGCCTTCAGAAGCTCCAAGAAACCAACAGTATTTCCCACTTCAGGAATTTGTGCAGGACAAGGAATTAGTTGCACCTGTATTTGAAGCATGGTCAAAGAGCTGCTGTATAATTAAGATTTGAACACCACCAAGCTCAAGATCCAAGAACCTGGGTCATTCCATTAACTAAATTCCACATGAACAGAAAGAGCCTCCCAGCAAGCCTGTGAGATGTCCCTGCCCAGTTTTATAGGTACTAACAAGGTCTTTTTTGGAAAAGAAAAGAGTGGAGGTGCCTATGGAGTCAGAGGTGGTATGATCAATCAGCAGACACCTATCACACTACGGAATTAGTACTAGGACAGGAAACAACCACCAACTGCTCTTTTCAGTTCTCTGGAAATTTGTTTTAGAAAGAACAGAATAAAACATTAAGCTGAGGAGAAAAGAAACTAAAATCTTTGTCTTTTGTAGTTCTGACAGGGTGACTTTTAGCACAAGAAGAAAGTTTATTACAGGAATGTATGGTAGAAAGCAGAGCTAATACAATCAACAGAATCAATTTCTAGCAAAAATTAAATCCCACTGTAAGTTATCTTCTCTCCCTACTTTCTCCTGTTTCCTGAAGCCATTCAGGTTCCTCCTTCACAGAAGTTATCTGATCCTGCTTTAAAATGGCTCAGTGATGAGGTCTGCATCCATCTCCCTCTGCAAGGCTATCCAAAAGCCTAAAAGGCTCAAAATTAGACTCTTCCTCCCAGCCCACAATGTCCAACCAAACACAGCCCTAACTCTCCTCCCAGGTCTGATGGCATTTGTCCCCCAGCCACCCCAGGAGGTGTGTGGGACCCAGGCTGGGGTTCAGAGCACACAGTACCTTGTACCAGCAACTGCCCCATCATTCTTCCCCAGGGGCTCGTCTAGCTCCACGCCACACCACTCTCCCTTGGCAAAATCCGTCTCTCCCACGTAGCGCACGACTCCCGTCTTTGTCCCACCGACCTGTCAGAGATAAGGTGTTGAGATTAGAGATGGCAGCACTAGCACTGACACGAGGGGACGGAAGCTGGGGCAGATATTTAGAGAGGGGAACGAGACATCTGTATTTTCTGTTTCAGATCTGGTGAAATCAGCAGATAGCTCTCACACCAAGTTCTCCCAGAACTAAAGTTGTCCTTTCAATAATTGCAAAGTGATTTTGGGACTGTCTGCCTGAGATATCAGAGTAAATATAATGAAAACATATTTCAAGGTGTCAACTAATTGCACCAAGTTACTTGTGAGGCCACAAAGGAGTTTAAGCCCTGCAGGCATAGCCCATATGTGCCTTGCCTGAAGAATCATGACCTGCACCGACAGGTTTTCAGACCAGTGGGTGTCCCACAGGTCCCACATGGGCTATGACAGCAAGAGGACAGCTGAGCCAGGAAAGCATTCATTGCTCCTCAGCTTGCTCCCAGAATGTAGAAACTGCTCAAAATAGAGGTGTTCCACTTTTATCTACACTTCCTACAGCAATTCCCAGTGCTGACAAACTGCATGGGAGTGGGGTTCAGCTCACTGCCAGGCATCCTCCAGCACAGGTTTCTTCCCCCACCATGGAGAAATAAGAATAAATCACACATTTTTCTCCTGAATTTACACTTAAAGTTCTCAAAGTTTGCAGCTTACTGAGGAGACTCAAGGAGGGCAAGTCAGGAGCCTATGGAGCTGTGTTTTGATCACTGCTCTGAGAGCGTGTGGCACTGAGCAGCAGCTGCCTCTTTGCTAAACACTCCCACTCAGACACTTGGGCTGAGAAAAGCAAGACAGAAAAGAAGGGTGGTTCTGAAGGTTCATACTGCAAGTTAATCAGCATATAATCTAAGCTTTTTTAGCCTATCTCTGCTAACGCCTGAATTCCAGGAAAAAAAGCTTAAAAATAAGTTTAGAATTAAATTTGCAGCTTCATCGTCCTGAATGACTTGCAGTTATTAATTTTCTTAATATTAAATTGAACATAAAAAGGTATCAACAGAGTATTATTTTCCTACAGAAAACAGTGAGAGCCAAATGCAGAAATCTCTGGGTTTGCGTGTTCCAGGGTAGGAATGTTATATTTACCAATTCTAAATCCCTAAAAAATTGCTTATGCAAAGGAAAAAATAGTTTTCCAGACTAAATATAACTGCACCTTTATGGACTAAACAGCACAGCCCTGAAGTCTGGGTCCTACCTCAAGTCCTGGGAAGCTGCAGCATACAGCTTGAGTTAGTCCTCTGGAATTTCTCTCACTAGGGATTCAAAGCACTGCTGCTTATGGAAGAAAATCTTTGGGGATGTTTTTCTCTTTGCTACAGAATAGAGTAAAATATTTGCCAGCAGGAAAAGGATCATAAGGAAACCTTCTGCTTCTACATTGTGCTCAGGAGTAAAAAGGCAATTCAATTTCAGTATTAGGTACTTGGCAAGTTACTGGTTTGAACAGTTGCAGTGAATTCTTTACCTAACATTCACAGTTAAATGCCGCTCCCTATTTTGATTTATTTGAGTTTATACAAATCTAGCCTCTTAATATTAATGCAATGATTTAATGCCATTCTAATACATTTCTTTAGCTGAAAGTTGAACTCAATATAAGTGTAATTAATCTTAATGTAATTCATAGAAACTTACCATTGTGGTGTGCCCCCTCAATTTTATTTTTATTGAGTTTTAATTCCAGATGTTGAGTCAGATATGTCCCTTACAAAGCCACATGACCCTGACAGAGTCTCATGTAAGCCTTAAAAAACCAATGAGCTCCCTCCATCAGTGTGACCGTGGCATCTACTGCAGGGTCCCAACTCCTCCACCCTCACAAGGGACCACTCAGTTATGTACCCATCAGTATTATTTATTTGAGAAAGCTGTTTCCAACCAAGAGAGTAAAAAACTATCCCTACTGACCTGATACACGTATTATTTATGCCAACACTAAAACTCTGCAGTAAGAGTACAGGCCATACTCCCACCCAAAAGCCCCACATCAGAGAAAACTCTAAGCAAAGATCAGGTCCAAAACTCCCCTGAATAGCCACATGATTTTTTCCTTCCAGAGTAGGGTATTCTGTTTCCACTTTTGAGCTTTAGTTATTGTGCCATCCTCTCTGCAAAACACAGCCTGCCATACAGCATCACGTTCTCCCCCAAGCCAAGGCAGACACATCAGAACACTCCTGCAGTCAGAAGCCAAGATCAGGCTGTCACACTTGCAGGCCAGTGCTTGAGCCTCTTGTTGAACTTCCCATCTTTTGGCAGGAATGCAAAAACTCGGATGGATGGAGAGTCCAAAAAATTCACCCGTCTCAGACATGCAGGTTTGTTCAGCTAATGCTGTTAAAATAAATAATGCTCTGAAGAAGCCAGTCAGCAGATTGTGCCTGTGTATGAAATCACTCATTAGAACAGAATGTTTGATTCTATCAGACACTTCAATAAATCAGAGGTATCACCTTGGGAGAGGATACAAGGCAGCCAAGGAAGTTAGTAATGGCAAGGTATAACTCATGGGAGCTCACAGCCATCCCTTCTGTCCATGCCTGGCTTGCATGCCACTATCTATAATCCAGATGTGAACAGCAGCTGAGCATGGATGGCTCCTATGTCATGGATTTGAATCCAGAACATCCCAGCCTGATGTTGGCATCAGTGCCACTCCAAGTCGTGAATTTCTCTACGGGGAACTTGTCTGCATGTCTCAGCCTGGTCCACTGCTCAGCCACAGCCACACCATCAACATGCCCAGTGTCTGCAGTGAAGCAAGGGCAAAGTGGAGAGGGCAACTCCTCTCCCTGCTGGAGCCTGAGACAGCATAGGATTAACAGGGCTGCCACCAACCTCAGTTCAGACACGTCACAGCTTTTAGAGTCAACAAGTTTCACTCAAAAATGAACAAAACTCCCAAAGCTTTTCTGAGAAGCCTTTAATAGTTACCTTACCAAAACTATTGCTGAGATTATTCATGCCCAAGAGAATGGGATTTTACCAAATATAAAGTGTTATTGCTTCCATAGTTGTTTTGGGAAAAACAACAACAACAAAAAACAAGCATAAAGCAGCTAAAAAGAGCTCTTTCTGGAAGTTCCAAAAAATGAAAACAATATTAAGACAGTGATACTAGAATTTTTGTTTTGGAAATGATTTTGACCAGTGTCAACACTCCAAGTTTCTCCACTTCAGGTAAAAACACTTATGGCTAAGTTTAAACAAGCTTGTTGTAGCCCTTCTTCTTCAGCTGGAGTTGAGCAGCCTCTGAGCCACACACCTTGGAGCTCCTGGAACTGTCAGCTCCAGACTGAAGGTCTCTGCCCCCTTTTTCATGCCTTTAATCAAAGACTATCTTGCTGACTGGTCCCTTCTCCAACAAAACATCCCCAGTAGTTTCAAGGGACAGTCTTGGGCCTGACCTTCACAACAAAATGAAGCCAAGGATATTCAGCAGGTCTGTATCTACTGGTGAGTCAGAGCAGCAATGTGCAGTCATGGAACGACATCTACACACCTTCCCTGCTAATTGTAGTATCATTGACATCACATTTTACAATGCTTTTCCCATCAAAATGACTAAATGGGATCCAGACCAGTATCCCAGGGCTGAAAAGACAATGATGCTAATCCTTCCTGACACTGTCTTCAACAGAGCTAACATATAATTTAAACTATTTACCAAATTAGCAGCAGGACAGATCTCAATCTGGCTGCTGTGAGCAACATCCCCTCCAGCCTGTGTTTGCTCTCTGCTCCTCATGGCCCTGCTCATCCCACAGCAGTTTCTTGCTCTAAGCAAGAACCTCTTGGGAGTTGCCCTTACCCTATGGCCTGTGGGCATTGCTCTGCTTGCAATACACTCCAATACTGCTCAGGAAGAAGTGAAAAATAAAATTCTCTGTGCCTTTCAGGCCAACAGGGACTGCCCCTGACCATGTCACACACATTCAGGGGTCAGCAATGGCTGAGGCACCTGTTTGATCATATTCCCATGCAGAAATCCAGAGATAACACTGTCCTTTCTGTTTAACATTCTAATTCACCCATTTAAATCGATTTTCAAAGTGTTTCCACAAGACAGGGCTGCTGACCAGAGGGTGGAGGTGGGAACAAAGTGCCCAGCACAGGGACAAGCCTCCTCTGCAGAGCTCCTGTGTCCCAAGCCAAGTCTCACCCGTGAGACTCTCCGGCTGCTCACCTGGGGAAAGAGGAAGGAAGGGGGTGGGGTAAAGGGCACACACAGGACACTTGCTTCACACTCTGGGGACCTTCAAGTACTTTTTGTGTGCAGCACATCAGCTTATTCCACTCTGTTACTGGATGATGCCAACAAGAACTTGGTAATCACCTTTACTGGACAAGCACGGCTTGTTCTGGTTTGAGCTGTACCTGCAGGCTCTATCCAGCCTGTAAACTGGAGCAATCATCCTTTCCCTTGGGGATAAATGGCTGGGCTTATTTCCCTCTCCCCATACTCATCCATCCACTAAAGGATCCTATTTCCACCCAAGCTGAGGGAAGCAGGAGCTGTGTTTTCCCATCATACACAGTTTAGCTCCTCCAAACACTGAAAATCACTGTACAATAAGACTCGATTCACAGAGAGTGCTTCTGGCAAATGCACAGCCTGGGGGTTGAGCTACTACAGATTACCTGAAATAATGACCTGTAAATGCAAGGGGGTAAATGTGTGTACCTATGGGAGATGTGGCCGTCACATACTGGGGCTACAGTCCCAGCATAGAGTCCCAGGGCATACTGTCCCAGCTACAGCCAGGCCCAGTGTTCAGCAGCTGGTGAAAGGTGGAGGACTGGCTTGTGGCCAGGTTTATCTGTAAATACAACTTACTTCCATGACCCATCTGGCCATCAGCAGCTTTGTCTGATCAGATAAATACCATGTCATCTGAGAATGCCATGAACTGGCATTTAGGCTTTTAGGGTAAGGGAAGAAACAGACAGCCAGGAATTACAGACCAGCCCTCCCTACGCGAAGCTAGAGGAATTTTTATAGTTTCTTTTCATCCAACCACTTATCTTTGTGCCTACCCATCCCCACAGCACAAGTCAGCATTGCACAGCAGTGAGTCTGACAGCACTGCTGATGCAGGACATTTCTGTGCATTTATCTCTCAGGCACCAGTGAGAAAATAATATCCTAGGGAGGTGGTGTAAGAGGAAAGCCTGGAATTACAGCATGTCCTCCTGGGGCTGTCTCCAATACCAAGTCTGCCCATGTTAGTAACACAGTTTGCTCCACCACAGTACATTTGCAACTCCTATTTAACTACTGCACCCAGCAGACAAGGGCCAGGCAGTGTCTCAACCCAAATGAATGGTTAGAAGGGTGTGCACAAAGTTTGTATCCATCTCCCTCTGCAAGGCTATCCAAAAGCCTAAAAGGCTCAAAATTAGACTCTTCCTCCCAGCCCACAATGTCCAACCAAACACAGCCCTAACTCTCCTCCCAGATGGCCTCTAAGGGTTAACGTGGCAGTGGCAGGGCAGGGCAGTTGCTTTGGGCTATTTATTTCCCTCTTTGCTTCATTGCATAGAAACAGGATGGTTTAGGTTAGAAGGGACCTTAAAGTTAATCTTGTTCCATCTCCTGCCATTGGCTGGGACACTTTCCACTACTCTAGGTTGCTCCAAGACCCCTGCAACCTTGCCCTGAACACTTCCAGGAATGGGGGCAGCTACAACTTTTCTGGACAGCCTGTGCCAGGGCCACACCACCTCACCACCTTCCACATTCTGGGAAGAGTATTTCCTAATATCAAATCTAACCCTACTCTGTCAGTTCGAAGCCATTCCCCCTTATCCTGACACTACACGCTCCTGTGAAAAGCCCCTTTCTGGCAACAATCTTATATAGTGAGGAAAGAGCTCTGACTAGGAGCCCTAGATGTTTTCTTGTCTCTTGAATCCTGCAAACAGCTGGAACACTGCACTCCCCCTTGCCTGTCACAAACTTCTATAGGGACAGAGATCCATATGCCCACACTGCCATTCTGCTACACGCTCTAGTCATGACACAGCAATTGCTGGTCTTGTGGATGGAGCTCTAAGCAGGCACTGAAATACTAAGAATCCTGCCCTGATGTAACTACAGCATGGGATCCTTCCTTCTTTTCTGCCTGCTTAGCAATAAGGGAACATGCCTGGTGATTGTCTGAAAAAGGCCACACAGAAGCACTGCTGCACCTCTAGGACTCCACAAACTGGGAGAGCTCCAATGGTTAACCAGGAAAATAAAGAGCAGGAATCCTTCCTTTGTGACACCTTGAATGCCTTTCCAGCAGCAAGGCTTCATCCTCAGGCACTGAAATAACTCAGGGGCTTTGGCAGCAGAGCAGTGAGTTGTCTCTGCCCAAGGAGAAGGGCTTAGGCTGCAATTCTCCTGCCCAGGGAGCTTCTTAGGAAATTATTTCTCACTCAGGAGGTTCAGTGCTTTCTGCAGCTCCGGGCTGGCTGAGCACGGCTGTGTCAGGGACATGCAGGAGGGATACCGAAAAAAGATCTTGATTAGTTTATTCATGAGTGTTTTCCATCATTTGCCAGGAGCCAGGGGCTGCAACACACTGCAGGCAAAACCAGCAGACAGACAAGATGATTAAAACCACACACTCAGAGGGAAGGCCAGGATCCATTTTCAGCAGCCCAGGCAGGCTCCACACAGCCCTGCCCAGCATCAGCTGATGTGCTGCTTCATTGACTCTCCCTGCGAGTGCTGCTGCTCCAGAATTTGCACTGGCTTTGAAGACCTGCAAGTTCCAGCAAAATCACAAACCTGGAATCCATCCAAGAGGTATCTGGGGCAATACCCCTTGGCAACTGAACCAGCCACTGGGATATAACCTGGCCTTTATACAGTCCTATTTACTACTCCATTTCAATGCTGAAGTGTGTAATTCCAGTTAGGAAATACCAGCATGGTTGAAGGGCAGAATACCTATTCTAAGGAGGATTTTTTTTAGTTTAATTTATTTTAAAAATAATTTTTAAATTATTTAGTTTATTTTAATTTATTTTAAAATAAATTTTATTTTTTATTTAGGCTGACATGTAATAAAACCACCTACTTCCCCCACTTCTTCAGAAAGCAATGGCATCTAAGGGAGAATGAGTTCAGCTGCTAAGAAGGCCTCTCCACAAAGAATGCAAAATACATTTTCTTAGGCAAAAAACCAAGCAGAAATTCCTCCCAGGCAGAAATGCTCCACTGCTCTGTTTCCATCCCTTCTTTCCCTGCAGAAAGGCAATAAGCCAGCCTCACATTAACAGAACTTCAGCAATTATCCCATTTCGGGAAGCTCCACTGTCACTAAAGCAAAGGTTAATTGTCTCACATTTATTTGCCAGACTTCAAGAGATGAGTTCTACAATATTAGGGTGGATTTTTCATCTCTTTAATGCAATTTTTACATCTCTGGGAAAAAGTCCGAGTGCCAAAGGCAAATACTATCTAACTCCTCTAATGGAAAGCTTCTAATGAAAATCTGAAAGTCACTTTCTGCTACTGCTGCAGAGTCAGAGAGGGTCTTGGAACAAAGTAACTGAAAAGCAAAAATGTCTTCAAGCTATAATGGACTTAATGAAGTTAAAGAAATGCACTATCAGGAAATGGCCGGACTGCAGAGAGCCAGGTGTCCATCTGGCCAGCCTGGAAGGGTCCCCTGCAACCTTTTGCTCCATCACAAACAATCACTAAAAACATGTCCTCCCTCATTTGAAAAGCCTTCGGTGGATCCCATATATCTAAAAGCCTCTCTCAAATAAAAAGATACTCTTTCAGGAAAGGAAACACTAAGAGTAATAAAGACAACAAAACTGTACCAATCCATAGAGGATGAGCAAAGATTTGCTCTAGGAATTTGAGGCAACTCAGGTTAATTTCAGAATTATTGTTTATGTATTCCAATACCCAACATGATTAACTGACACCTCCCATAAGAAAAATAAAAGCCGCCAAGCTAAGCACATGTGAATGAACCTTAACAGCAAATTATTTCTTCTTGTTATTATCTGTTCTTTTCCTTGATCTCCATGACTGCGTGCAAACAATTCCTGAGGTTTCAGTAAGCTAAGCATTCCTGCTAGAACCAGTAAGAGACTAAGATTATTCCAGGCTCACTCTTTTGGACCTATTTATTACACTTACAAGACACAGCACAAACTTCATTTAATGACATCTGAGGTGGATAAATTAGCAGGCAGGGAGGGCAGGCTTTTAAGGATGCACCCTCATTAAAAATGAATTAAAAACCCAGACCATTCCCAAAACACAACCCAACAGAAGTCCAGGGGAGAGATGCTCCCAGGTTGTATTCTGTGGCTATGCCAAAATTCACTCTGTGTGGGCCCCATGGAGGTGAGCAGAGTGTTCAGGGAACAGGTCCTGTCTCAGAGAACTCATGGTCAGGAGAAGAAAGGGGTAAAATAAGTCTGGAGAACATCATTCCATTGCTTGTCTGGTTCAGAAAAAACAGAGCCAGGTTTACCATAGATTTTATATTTTGCAGTTTGCCTTCTATTTTTGCTGCTTCTAAAATCATAAGTTCTCACCTGAACACTTCTGTGAACCCCACTTCCTGCAAGAGGTAAAGGACAAAATGGGAGCAAATAAACTCATCAAAAGAGGTCAGATCCTCAGGTTCATTTTTCCCCACGTGTGCTGCTGTAACACCAACATGAAGCATCAGTGCTTGTGCAAACAGAGAATGGTGCTGCCACCTTTTCCTGCTCACCCTGTCCTGGAACTGAAGAGACAGCAGCAGCTTTTCTGCCAGTAGGGATGGGGAGGGATGAGAGGCTGACTCTCCTGAAACCAGGAAGCAGACAGACCCTTGAGCAAGTGTCAGCTCCTGTGCACATTCTGGGGAAAACCTGAGAAAATAAAACTCTCAACTCTACAAACCTACATATTCACTACTAGGTTTACTGAGCATCATCCAGTGAGCACAAGCAGAACCAATCTTCACTTTGACTCCCCTGAAAATAACAACTTTACATTGTTCATATATTATAGAACTGAAACAAAAACTATTGGACAACCCAACACTAGTCCCAAAAGGACATTTGAGAGTGGCTCTGACAGGCCCTGCACACGCTCCTGATTCACATCGAATCAGAGCAGATTCTACCTAATCTGGTAGAATTGCAGAGCCAGCTCTACCAAACACCTGTCATTAAACAGATGTCCAGTCTGTCTGCCCTCCCCCACAACCACTGCTGGTACTGGAACTAGGTGCAACACTACATGGATAACTTTAAATGGGATTCAGATTATCCAGGATGTGCAAAGACTGACACCTCTACAACCTGTCATGGCTGTTGGTCAGAGTCACCTTTACCTTTTAAATCCAGAGATATTACTGGGGATACAGTCACAACAGATCTGTGCTCAAGTGCTTGGCTCTTCCAATATTTGATATCACACTATGTATCACACAATAACAAAACTAAACTCTCTTACAGCTGCAGGACAGAACTCAGTCTTCCTGGCTTTGATATCATTCTTTCCCTCCTCCATCTCCTTTGCTAGGACACAAATGATGACAAACTAGGTGGCAAACTTCCAGTAACCCATTCCCAGTACAAGTGTGGCATTTTGGCTTAGTCATCAGGTAGTCTATTCCAAATAATGAAAATAACAACAGAAATCAGATGTGGAGAATTCATCCATCACAACAGTGACCTCTCCTGAAGTCCTGCCATCTTCTAAAAATTACTGGAAGTCCCTTTCCATATAGTGAAACAGGAGTTTGTGTCACATCTAACTAAGAAAATTGAACCACCAGAAAGACTGACCAGCAGGAAAGATTCTTTCAAGTCCTTCAGACTATATACAGCCACATGCAACAAGACACTGCTGCAAATTCCTTGAAAGCCCAAATAATACACTCCATTATGGAATATCACGAGATTAGAACATAATAAATGATTGTGCTTCTATCTCCCTCATATTTCAGTTGTTCTCTCTCTGACATCTTTCTACAGTTCAGGACTTGTCCAATGCAAGAAGTACTTTGGAACACGTTCTCCTGCACCAGTGTGAAAGAGAAACACGTCCAGAAGATGCAACATGCCAAATAACAGTGTAGATGTTTGATATCTACTTGGCCCAGGCATCTCCCAAGACCATGCTCCATCCCACACCTCACCACCAACCCTGTCCTCCTTTTGTCTCACCCCGAAGTTGACCAGGAACACTCAGCAGGGGGACAAATCCTTGTCCTTTGCCATTCCAGGGGGATCCCACAGTCAACTCACCAGCACGCGATCTCCAAGCCGTAAGTCCTTGTCCCCTTTTTTCACAGACCCGCTGTCTGAGAGGTTTGATCCAGACTCGTTGCCCGTCTTCATGGCGCTGTTCAGGACGCTCTCCCGCAGCGGGATCACGCGAGTGGACAGAGGTGGCGTGGCCGTCCCCGAGTGCAGTGACAAGTTCTGAGCCGTCAGGGAGTCCACGGAGGGGGCGTCACTCCCCGAGCCCTCGGCCACCGGCTGCCGCGTCAGCTTGGACGGTCGCGTAAAAATCCCCTGCAACGGCTGGCACTCAAAGTACCGCACTCCTCCGACTGAGCCGTCATTCTTACCCACCGGGTCATCCAGAACAACCCCTGCCCACTGGCCTGGAGCAAACTGCGTTTCCCCGAGGTACTGGATCACGCCTGGCTTCACTCCATTCACCCAGACACGTTCGCCCACTACAAAGTCTCCCAGGAAATCATCGCCCACCTCGGCAACCTTTGAACCCGACTTCTCGGCGCTGGCGGTGGATGTGGTACCCTGCTTGTGTAAAGGTGAGCCTGTGAATCAAGGAAAAAGAGGTTTTGGTATAAGAAGAAATCCTAGAAGGAAGCCAAAACACCAGGAAAAGGCGTTTACAGAAAGGAAACATCTGGGACAACAACTTAGATTGCAGGTGTCCGCCCTGTGAAGATTAAACCTGAGTGACGCCATTACTTACACACCTTCCTCAGCGGGAGAGCAATCTGCACAGAATCTCCATCTGCTGCCCACTTCCTGCAGGTCTCACACAGAACATAAAGAAATGACCCCCTGTCTTCATCCCCTTTACAATACCTCAGCCCCCTCACAGCCCCAGAGGGGCTGCACTAGTGTGGTTAAGCTTAAAAGCACAGGAGTGGTGGTGAGTGCTTAAAGACCAAAGGAAGCCCACTAAACTGCTCCTTTGCAGAAAGAAGCCAAAGTCATCCTTTCACCCCTCATAAATAAATAAATAAATAAATAAATATTAATAAATAAATTTTTTTTAAAAGTGTGAAGCACTGATGTTTTAGTACTTGGCACTACAAGAACCCCATTGAGTGTCTCACCAATGGCACTAACAGCTCCTGTAGGACCACATAGCAACTTCCACAAATTGCCCATTTCTCCCAGCTGCTGCTGTGCCCTTTGCTGGAGCAAATGCAGCAGCAAGGAGACACTTGGGGTATGTTCAATATAAACAGCATCTCTTTGAAAAGGAAGCATCTACAAACCCTCATGCACAGCCTTCCAGGAACACAATGTGCATGGAACTCAATATAACTGGCAATAAAGAGTGCCCTTTTTTCAGCATCAGCTTTCCAGCAATTCTCTGCTGCCTGGGGAAGGAAAACTGCAGGTGATGCTGGTATTTACTGTTCTGTTCAAGCTTGCCAGCAGAGTCTTGATTAGCCAAACTCTCCATAATACAAAAGTGGACCCTTAAACATGTGACAGGTGCCTGAATGGGAACAGAGTCAACCCAAGCAAATGAGACAACAGTGACCCAACTCTTGCTGACCCCATTGTCAAACCCTCCTTTGGTCAATCACAAACTTTGGGCTTTCAGTCTGGGCCCCAGGCAACAAATGACAAGGCCATGTGAACTTCATTAAAACTCTCTGAGGGTTAAAGGGGGAGGTTGAGTAAAGCCCTAAAAGAAACCACAGCAGAAACAGAGGAAATAAGCTTGCAAAATAAGATCCAGCAAGTCACATACCATGGACCTTCAGCCACCCTCAGCTCTCATTAGCCCTGAGGTCCCAAGTGTGGCTCTCCCACACAGCTGGTATAGGGGGTATTTGCAGGAGACTTGGTCCCACATATCCTGTGCTCAATGAAAGCTCCCTGGACTCTTCATCTGAACTTTCAGCTAAGTTTCTGGGTGCCATCAACCAGGATAGTCTAAAGCACACCCAGGAAAAACTTTTTATTTGCTGCCAGAGAAGGCTAACAGAGGACACCCCGAGCAGATACAGAGACAAGCAGACTTGAGTGCTTATGTGCAAGGAACTGTGAAACTTGTTCAGCCTCAGCAATCACTGTGGCTAAGTCCACAACACTTTCTACAGCTCTTTCACAAGTAATGGGCCTGACAGATCAGGCTCAGCTCCTAGAAAGAGTGAAAGCCATAGAAGCTCTCACAGCAAGCAAAGATGAAAGAAAAAAGCACCAGGGCAACAGCATGAAGAAATTAGTTTCTGCTAAATCATGTGTGTTACAAGGGATCAATTTTGACACTTTGGTTTTCATTAGAATCCAGAGGCAACACTTGACAAATTTCTATGGCCACCAGTTTGGCACCCCTGGAAGCAGTACTTCTGCCAGGTCTGAACCTTATCTGAACAAGAAGAGAGCAGCAATTAAGGTATGATTGTACAAACTCCCCTCATGAACAGAAGCATCTCCAGTCAGCTCACTGGGCTCCAGCTCACTGGAGCTGGAACAATGCTTGAGATGATCAGCCAAAGAGGACACGCACAGCATAACACACGGGGAATGTTCAAGAAAATCCCATGATGGGCACAGCAAGGACAGTAAATACTGTCCCCAGCTGTGTGAATACTGTTCCCAACTGAAAATGTTGGTGGCAACAGAGACAACAGAGCTCCCTGCAGAGCTCAGTCAGCTCACAGGGAGAACCTTCTCCTGGCTTCTGTACCCTGCCTTGGAAGTTTCCTCAACCTCATGTGTTCATCAAGAAGTTTTGGGGCCTTTGGGGTAAATTTCTGGCATTCAAGCTTGTTTCACTCTCAATTTTGTAGGACAGTACACCAAGATTAGCTCCATCAAATGGACAGCATTACATCCAAGAACTAGTTTCACCTTAAAAAAATTAAACCCAAAGACTATAAGGATGCTTAGAGCTTTTGATCTTTACGAAAGACTTTCAATAAAAAGAAGTGTGAAGGAAACAGGGCTTCATCAATCTGAACTATAAAAACAATCATAGGTAGAAAATAAGACCACTGTTGTCATTTCAATGCTTAACAGCACAAGACAGTAAAGCAGTCAGATTAGGAAGTTACATTTTAAGAAGACTCTAAGTTAAATAACCAAAGCTGGCTATAGGGGTTTATCACCCTATAACAAGGATTATAAAGGGCTATACAACAAGGTCTGTGACAGGTAGGAGAATAAATTAGAAACACAACTTACACCTTGGTTTCATGCTTGGCAGGGCAGCCTAACACACAGAGATCATACCAGTGCCATGTTTGTGTACAGGTATGCACTGTGTCAAGGAAAGCCCAACTCAACCTCCTGTACAGGGAACCATAAGCACATAAAATTGGGGGCCTCTGCTATTATATTGAGAAGAGATCAAAACTGATTTTCTAGTCTTACTGGAACCTGCATTTCAGCATAGTTCTTGATTTTGGGTGTTAGTTAATGGTCAAGATACAGGTCACGTGAACTCTCACAAACACCTCTGCAATGTGGCTGGGATAAGCAAACCCAGCAAAGCTCAAGCAAAGAAAGGCAGGAAGGCTGCCCAAGGCTGGACAAACAATGCAGCAGGATTTCAAATTGCTTTTAGACTCACTGCATTTCACTGCAAGAGCAAACACCTTCAAAACTGACTTGGACCAGAAAAAAAATAAAGAACAGTTCATTGGATTCCTGGTGCAACACTGTCTTCCCCTAAAAGCCAAAATTTTAGCACAACTTTACACACTCTTGTTCACTTTAGGTGCCTGTCTGATAGGCAGGTATGCTGAACTACAGTAATCACATCTCAGGGAAACAATCTCATTCCAGGCTCCTGAGCAGTGCAGACAGAAGCATCATTATTCTTGAGCATGAAGTGAATTATTCAAAAGTACAGGATGTAAATAAGGAACTGTCTGAAGGTTCACCTTGTTTATTATGGCCACAATGTAGAAAGTGTGTTTTACATGGCTTTCATTACCCTCATATGAGATAATAACCACAGAACAGCTAATGGGCTTTTTGCAGCAGGTTTTCAGAGAAGCCAAGAGTAACCATGATCGAGCTGAACTCATTTCTCTTGGCTTTTACTAACCCATTAAATAGATGGTCAGACAGCATCTGGAGTAGTCCAAGTAGACAAAGCTCTGATCCTCCCAGGTAGGTATTTGGTCACCAGCCTTTCAGAAGGCAAATGGTAGCAATGAGTATCTTGACTTCAACCCCATGAGTATCTTAGGATAGCCCAAAGTGAGAGCAGCTGATGGCACTGCTCTCAGAGACCTGACATTGGCATTGCCACCCTCCAAGTACCTCTTACAGCTGAAGGGAAAGCCACCCAAGAAGATTACCATGAAAGATTTCTGAGCTTTTCCAGCCTACAGGCACCTAAGGGGTTGGTCTATTCATCTGTGTCACTTGGATTTGCTGTTTTGAAGAAGAAAAGTTTTCTTTTTCTAGTCAGACTCACCAGATAAATGCCAACAAGTTCCAAAAAACTCACTGAGAAAAAAGTTCCAAGAAACAGCAAAACAAGGGTACAGATCTCAGGTATGAAACTGAGAAGAGTTACACAAGAGAAACACACCCAACAGAACAAACTGGGTGCTTTCTACTCCAACCCTGCCAGTACCTGCTGATGCCAATCAAGAAGCCACAAGAACTCTCTCAATGTCACTACTAGGCCTCTAACTCAGCAACTCACCTGGAAGCCAGTGATGAGGAAGGCTCTTCCTGCTTGATCCAAGGAGAGCTCCTTGTGCTGCTCTATCCAGCACAGACCTCACTTGCTAGTCAAGACTTCGACAGCAGCAATCGCCCTCCTCCTCTCACTGGGACCAGGCTCCAAGACACAATAAGCAGTGAGCAGGATCTCTTCCACTCAGGCTTTCCAACTTTACAATCCTATTGTGTTCATTAACTGGCTCATTCTTTTGAGATTAAATGGGCTTCCTGTAGGTCACAGCATCCCAGGCTGAACAACAACTTGTAAATCAAGGTCACACAGAGCATCCACTAAACGCACATCTTATCAAGCTCCAAATCTCTACTTTCCCTTCGGCCTTCACAAAGCCTACACGTTAACCACCACTACTGCAAACCTGGTGCTTAGAGACCTACCTGCAAACTCACCCCATCAGCTTTAGGGACCCACACTGACAGGGCACCAGTACTTCAGAAGCCAAATTCCTACCAGCCAAGAGCTGGAGAGGTTAAAGGTTTAACTGAAGTTTCAGCCTGTTCACAGGGCTCTTGTTACCGTGTCAATGAAAGCCATATGTCCAAAATCCCTTGAAGAAACAAGGGCTTCTGCAAAAAGGGCATGGATTCTTCAAGCTCTTGGAAACTGCTGTAGGAAGGAGTGAACAAAAGCTTTGTATAGTACAGAAGCAAGAAACTCCCCCTCAAGAAGGCTCTGGAAACTGAAATGGGAGGAAGAGAGCACTTGCTCTGCAGCATCAGCAGGAATAGCTTTCCCTGACAACACGGTCAGCCTTGCCCTGTGTTTAAGTCACATCCACATCCACTGAACCCATCCATCCCCTCACTCCCTCCACATCTTTTGACCTCCCACAGCACTCCAGTTGCTCATTTCTTAACACCAGGCAACTGAAACAAAGGGGAAAGGAAACTTGTACCTAGAGGGGAGGAGGCAGAGGAAGGGAAGAGCAGTTTAGCATGAGAAGCAGGGCACAGTGAGTGTTGCCCTTGTATTTCCTACTCCCTGCAGAACCCTTTTGTAGCCTGACTGCTCCCAAGACACATGCCAGGCACCACAACTGCCAAAGGACTCAAAAATGCAACAGCCTGTTGTGTTGCCATGGGAATCAGGAGACAAGCAGTTAATTGATAAAATGGGGGCACACTAGATTTAAAAGAAAGAGGAAAGAAAACAATAACAACAAACAAAACCAAAAACAAATTAAAAAAAAACACCAACAAAACAAAACAAACCACAAAAAAAACCCAAACACAAAACCACACACACACAAAAAAACACCAACCAACCAAAAAAACAACAACAAAACAGCGACAAAAAACCCCAAAACACAACCAAACAAAAAAAAAGAACATTCCAGAGTAGCATCTTCTGTCAGGAAGGAGGGAGAAATAAACACAAACATTATATTTAAGGAAGAGCTTTACAGTGCCCCTAACAAGAGGTCTTTTTTCTTTTCTATTTTAATTTTCAGAGGTTTTTACCCTCAAACATCACCACCTCATAAGACAGCCTGACATGCAGCACAGAGTTGCCCACCCACTCCCAGCTGCATTCCCTCTCCTGGTAATCAATAAGCTTCTCATCCACTACCTAGCAAAAAAAGGTGCACCAGAACTTCCACTGTCACAAGACTGAAGACATTTCACCCTCATGTCACTGGCCCCAGCTGTAGTTGCCACTAACCTGTGACAGGGCAGCAAGTAGTGCAGTCTGTGAGCATCTCAAAGTGCAGCCTCGCAACCAGACTGGTCAAAAAAACTTTTGGTACCAGCTCTGCCCCTCCCAGCCCGGGCAGGGCTTCAGGACAGTCCTGAGACCAGGGGACTGTAATTCCCATTTGAAGCCAAGATTTTGTCAGTTGGAAAACCCAACTGCTGGCCACAGGGGTGCCAGCTAAAAGGAATAACGTCTGGTTTTACCGCCACAGGGATTATTCAAGAGCCTTGGAGGCATTAGAGCAGCCTGGCTCGCTGTTTGGTTCTCCACTCAGATGATGAGGTGGGGATGACAGTCAGGCACTATCCCTGCTCAGGCTGCAGCCAGCGCTCAGGGCACCAAACATCTGTGGTGGATGACACTATCCCATCCAACCTCCACTGTGAGCTGGAGGACAGCACGGCCTTGTCCTTACAGCCACGTAACTGTCAGCTCCTGGTGCAGAGCTTTTTACTCATCTATTTACACTGTAGTTACTGTAAGCTTCTCTGAGTCTGCAATGCCATTTCATCTCCAAGCATAACACTGCAGAACTTCACTGATGGGGAACAGAGCTCATCAGAGCTTCCCCTCAGAGGAGGACAGTCCAGAGCATCTGCTCCCTACCGCCTACAGCAGCTAGTCTACCAGGCAAGAGAGAAGCATGCACAACCTGCTGCACCTCCAGGACTGCCACCTGTGCAGGGAGACAGGGATTCTTCCCTTGGCAGCAGCAGCAGCAGCCACACAGGCACAGACAAAGCACGTCCCGTGGGAGGAGGGCTGGTGCCTGCTCCCTCCACAGCACTCACTCATGGTGAGGCCTTGCCACATGGAATTTTTAGGATCCCACTTGGGGATTTGAGCTTCTCAAAACAACCTGGATTACATAAACTCACTGTTAGCAATCAAGTGAATGCCAGCCCACTGCCACATGAAAATTCAAATTATCGAGCACAGCAATGAAGTAGCTGTCTTCTGCAGGATTTATCACATCCCTTTCAAACTGCAGGATGAGGCAGAAACAGAGAGGGAAGAGGTGCCTGAGAGAAAAAGCAATACTTTGCAGACAATAGCCAACTGCCTGGCAGCACATTGTGGGAGGAAGGAGCCCCAGAGATTTATAGCTGACTTGGAAACAACGACTGAAAGCTCTGCAAGTTCAAAGCCAGAAAGTTGGGGCCGTGATCTGGCTCAGAGGCAAGCTCTGCATCCGGTACCCTGAAAATCTATTGCCCCTGCTGCTCCCAGGAATAACCCCAATAGCATGGATATTAAGATCTGATACTACTTCAGCATCCCTGCATTGAGCTCCTTTGAAGAGAGGAGGCATATCCAGAAATAAAACTGCAATGAGGAGGAAGATAAGAATGAGAATTATGAACGAGAAGCAAAACCGAGTAAGGACCATTGCTAAGATGTCTTGCACTGAATGGAAGGAGATGCCCATTGAGACAAATATTTGCCTCCAGAGAGGCAGCTGGGAAGGGCAGTGAACCTCAAACAGACATCCCAAACAAAGGCTTTCTTATGAAGGTCCCATTCAAGATGCTGACTGGTACAAAATCTGCTCTGCCACAAGGCCACATGCACATTCTTGGTGCCTGCTAGAGATGGGAGGGATGAAGGAGCTGTGGGGGTTACCAGCTATACTAGATCAAACCCAGTATAATTCTGAAAAGAAACAAACAGCAAAGCTACATATTTATATGCGAGGATTTAAAGTTTCTTTCAAATAAACAACAGTATTCAATGAAATATGTAAAGCAGATTGGTTTTGGCAGTACAAGGGAGGCTAATGACTAATAGAAAATGCACAAGGTTTCTTTCACTGGGGGATAATTACCTTGCAGCATATGGATAGATCTATTCATCTCAAGATTGCAGTCTTAATTTTTATGTAATTATTATTTTTAAAACCATATTCTTTCAACATTCACTTTTCAATACTCTATTTAACATTTTTCAGCCTCAAAACAGGGCCTATATATCACACCTCTGGAGAAGCACCCTGTTTTCACCAAAAATAATGAAAAAAAAATCCCACAATTTTAACAGCTTTGCAAGTTTAACAAAGATTGGAGCACTCATATCTTCTTCCATAGTATGTGCCACCCCTTATCTCTAGAAATACATCTCTAGAAATACAGACACATTTGCAAAACTAGAATTCAATAAACACCAGGTTAGTATGTTACAGTAACCCAGGGTATATTACAAAATAACAGTCTCCATTCTTCCTTAAATAAACAATAAATCACTTCAACTAGAGAATATTCCACACAGAAGCATTACTCACATTATTCACCATAACTTATTCTGACAAGAGAATATAGTTTTCCATTCAAGCAAGCCCTTAGCCCTAAAGACTCACTTAAGTTTTGTCCCACTAGCCCCATAGCCAAACTGGGTCACCTCGCACAGACCACTGCAAGTAATGAAAGACTTAAGGGCAGAAAGGAGCATTAGAAAGCAGCCCAGGGTAACCTATGAAATGGCCCCAAGAGCAAAAACACCAACTGGGGAGGGGGAGATACTTACAAGAAAGGCTCCTGCCCGGCACAGGGAGCCTCCTTCCAGCAGCCCGAGTGTCGCACAACTCCCCGTGAGCGCCCAGCTCACGCTCGCACACGGCCCTGGCTGCAGAGCTGCAGTTCTCTATGAAACCAGCACAAAGCTGATCTTCTTGGAGTCTTTCCTTCTCAAAGAAGCATGGAGAAGCTCGAGAAGGAGCTCAGCCTAACTCCGCCATGCCCACAAACCCCAGCACACACACACACACACGGGCACAGTTGTGTGCCGTTTCTTCGGCTGTGGGAATCCGTAAGGCACAAGTGTGCTTTGGGGGCTGCTCTGGTGGAAGTGAAGACAGCTGCTCTCAGTGAGCTGATCCAATGACAAAAAAGAAAGAAAAGGAGGCAGACACAGGTCTTTAATAAGACATTTATAAACGATTTCCCAGGCATAACACTGGCACTAGCACAGAGAGAACAACAGTCTTGGGACTGTTCTGAACTGGAGAAATTTATCTTGAGCACCAAACACTGTAAAGAGCAGCCAAGTAAAGCACAGTGCTTTCCCTCCACCAGAAGAAGTAATTGAGCAGCAGGGTTTTGAAATTTCACAGTCTTTTCACATACTGGAATTTTGCTCAGGCATCATTTCTGCACAAAACCCACTTGGATGGACTCTGGGACCATTCCTACAGCACCAACTGAGATGAGCGGCCAAGCAGTACATTGCTTAAGCAGGTGCACACAGAAAAGCCACTGACTTATTCAGAAATTATAGCATTAGCTCAGTCACAATCAAATGTAGAATAGAAGGCACCAAAAAAAGAGCCTGGCCTTGTCTGGAGGGTAATTATTACTTTCTGATCAGACTGGAGGCAGTTTAGGGGTTCCCAGCAGCTCTCTGTACTGGGAATGAGATGCAGAAGTTGCTGCATGTGCATAACTCAGGTTATTTACTCATAGGGCATAACCTGACAAGCCAGGCACAAGCAGATTGACTGTACCTCTAACAGTCCTTGGGAAAGAAAAGTTAAATGGCAGGACACGGTCTAGTTTGACTCCAACTTTGGCACAGACTGCAAGTTGTAGGGACAGTATTTACCCCAGCTATGGAACAAGCTTTATAACCTCTCGTATATCCTCAGTGATCTGGTTACCCCAGTCAGGTCAGATTAGCTCAAGTGCAGTGCAGTATTTTCCCTGGTGTGACAGGTGATGAGCTGTGCCACTCATACCTGTGCTCCCACTGCACTTTGAGCACTGCACATGCCCACACTCCCTCAGCTCAGGCTTAAAGCATCCTTTATTTGGTCCATTTGTGCAACTGGAAGCTGCAAGCTCAGGCAGCGAGTGTTCTGCTGGCACCACGGAATCTCCCCATGATAAGGGCTAGACATGGAGCAATACAGGACAGCAGTAGGATCTTCCTCATTCCTCCTCTCTTGACAGATAACCACTTCTCACTTCTACCTGCTGAATCTCAGAAATATTTCTTTGGTACAACCACAAGCTTTTCTTTGACTTTCTAATTTTACTTTGCTCTGCTTCCCTCTGGCAGGAGTTGGGATAATCTTCACAGCAATTGCTCTTTACAAGAGCTGCCAGCCTGCAGCCACAAAAGGTATTTCCTCATGCCCTGTCTGCAGCTACTCTTGAAGGGAGAAGTAAAAAAATTTAACACCTGACATATTAGAATGAAGGAGAATGCTCTGCTAGCTCATTATCTGCGTGCTGAGAGGCTGGTTTGCAGTGTGACCAGCGATGCTGAGAAACAAGAATTTGAACCACTGGGATGCACCAGCAGACAGACAAGCACTAGGCTTTCTCCCTTGTATGTAGTTTTTCCCTTTCCTCAGTAGAAACATGACATCAATACAATTGCACCACCTCTTTGAGTCATCCACCTGAAAGAGGGGGATTCCAGGGGCCATCTGCAGCACCCCAGGATCCCCAAGGAACCACAGCAGAGGTTAAGACCACCACCTCATAACTGCCAAGCAAACTTGGGCACAATCCTGGGGCTGCACTGTACTAAACACAGCTTTGATTCATCACTGCAGCAGCCATTTATTGCTACAGCCATACATCCATGCACAGAGCAGGCCACACAGCACACAATGGCCTGATTGTACACACAGCCCCACGCTAAGCAGAATGCAGAGTTTGTTGGGCTGGCTTTGCTTTGCCTAATCTAATAAAAAGGATATTTGAGAGCAGATTAACACTGAGCCATCTACTTCATTCCAAATACTTGGATAAACAGCTAAGTATCCAATTCAAAAAGCAATGAGATATACATCAATAGCATAATTTGCAGAAAAGCTAAGTCACCAATTTGCAGTGGATGTCTTTTTTTTTTTTTTGAAAGTAAACTTGATCATGATCCAGATCTTATCTTAAAATACATGAGCACTGACCCCCACAGCAACTGTTCTCAAACCCAACAGATCTAAGTCTCAGTGACAACCAGAAGTGGCATCTTACACCATTTCAGGAGTGATGGTGGGCAAAGTGAGCAGCCACCACGGTGGGGAAATTGATGATGTGAAGTGAGAGAGCACAGATAAAGCTTGGGAGCTGACAAGTTGAGCTGCACTTAAGACTGAGCACAGGGCCCCACTAGGCACCCTGAGCACACACTGTGCTCCCATTCCCAGCACACCTTACTAGTATGAAAGACTCACATGGGGACTATGACTCTCTCTCATGCCACTTCTTTAGCACTTCACTCAGATGATCAGTTTTAGGCTTTCATCTTCGAGCACACAGCTAGGACAGAGTCAGTCAATGAGGATGATACCCCCAAGCCCTTTTTAGGGTTCAGAATTTTCTCAACATCATACCATCTTTACCTGAAATTCTTCTGTTCAAATCTCCATCAAACCCTTCTAATTTCTGGCAAGATTTTTTTTTCTGAGCAAGTAACCTTCAAATAAAATATTCTGTAGAAAGTATTTCTGTGAAATAAGCTATACAGCAATACGAAAGGCTCCTGTCATCTCAGGGACACAAATCCTAAAGAATTGTGCAGATTTAAGTGAAATAAGACAAGCATGTGCAGGACAGAAACGTACTCTATAGCTGAATGACTGCACATCCTCAGCCAAATTCCAAAGGCACTAATGTTTACAGACACAGCCCTTCAGTAAATGGAAAGGATGAGGGAAAGTGGCATCAGAGAGGGAAGCTGCTGCTCCTGTGCCAGGACTGGGAGGACAAAAGGCCAGAAAAATCTGCTGGCCAAGAAAACTTCCACTTTCACCTCTGACTTACAGGATGACACGGGCAAGACCTACTTCTTTTGTAGGTTGTCTTTTTTGTGTAAAACACGGGTAATACTGACCTTCGTCACAGCCTTCAAGCTTTACAGAAGGTGGTGAGGCATTCAGAGTCTTGAACAGGGAGGTTTCATGTGTGCACAGGAGACTTATAATTCCAGAAGTGAGAATGACTTACAGCTCTTGCTTGGTAGGAATTTCTCAAGCAGATTGGGAACACTCCTGTAGCAGAGTTAACTCCTGCATAACACTGCCCTCCAACTGGAGCATTGGCAGTGACCTACATCACAAATTAACTCCTGAACCTTGGTGCAGCTTCAGCTTTTAAGAGGTACTCATGGATAAATTCATCACTGCCTTCCTCTGAGGCCATTTAAAAATCCCCATTCACAAACATTTCCTTTCTCACAAAGAATTCTGCAAACACATCCATGTGAAGTGCTCTGCTGCATGCTCGGGTCCACAATCCAGACGTAGCACACAGGGCACACGTTTACTGTGCTGGAAAATAGCATTGCCAAACACATTTTGTAGCAGAGAGACCATCGACTGTATTTTGAATAGAGCTGCTGAAGTCACAGACAACTCAATTTTGACAATTCTTATTATTTTAGAGTGTTGTGATAAATAGTGTTTTCTTACAGATCTCACTTCTGCATAAAAACCAGTTTCTCTCTTTTATGGGAACAGGATATTAATTTACTTACTAGCATCTTCATTAAAAAGTAAATATCTTACTGAACTTAAAATAAATAGAGAATAATATTTGTACTCTAAATGTTGTAAGGCTTTTGTGGAGATCAAGTCACCTACTTGACTGCTTGCAAGGGAGATGCTCACATGCATGCTCAGTGTGTGATGATTAATTCCAACCTATGGCAAATATTATGTACCAACAGTCTGATGCCACTTTAATCCTGCAGACTCGCATCCCAAATCCTTCTATGCCAAAGGGAATCTTCCCTTTAATTTCAATGAATATTGGCTCAGGCCTTTAACGATTAATCTGCTCTTGCTGGATTAGTGCAATTGTTGGAGGCAGGACATGCAGGAGCAGATCCCGCCCCGAAGCTGCATCCCTACTCTGATGGGCGTTACCACAACCACAGTGATGCTACTGCAGACTTACACCAGCCCAGCTGAATAGGATTCAGTTCATTATATTCCAACCTCCATAAGCTGAACATCTGTGGGAAGCAGATTTTCTTTCCCTGCTGTTTTGTGAAGAGCTACAGACAGAGAGAGCAGGAAGGCGTCTGACCTCCATATGTCTTTGGTGTGTGCTCATGCCTCATCCACAATGAACGAGCTGAATATTAAGGATTAACTACATCAAATCCTTCTAAGAGTATCTAATCATTAAGACAATTAAAATCAGACTTACAGTTATCTCTATATGTTACCTGTAAATCTGATTAAACTAAGATTTATTCAATGCCCTTTTATATTGCCTGGAATGCACTGAATCACTTCTTGGGAGAGGAATGCCACCAAAGGTACTCCCTTCCCTTCAAGACGGAAACCAGAAAGGGTAGAGGAACCACCACCTTCAAAACTCCCAGTACCAAAGGTATTTCAGAGTGCAGGATGGCAGGCAGAGCGGCTCATGAAAGGCACGTGTGAGCTGAATACAAGCCCTATGCTAACAGTCAAGTGGTTGGTCCACAACCAAGCCAGAAAACTTTGGCATAGGCTATGCCACGAGGATGAGAACAAATATGCAGGACATATCTGACAGCATCTGTGTCCATGAGCAAGTGGATTTGCATGGAGGGACAAACCTCCACACAGGGCACTTCAGTCAAACCCACAGCCGTGATGAGGGGACGCACTCAGGCTCTAATGATCCCTCAGCAGAGCTGCTCCCATGGTTGCTGCAGCTCCCACTCGTCAGCTGCACCTCAGCCCTGGATCAGCAAAACAGCAACTCTCATTTGCTGTTTTTCCTGTTCAGCCCTTGAAAGCAATCTTGTTTTCTTTCAGACACCTTTTAGCTCCTAGACCAGGTGACTGCCTGTGCAGACCTGGATCCTGTAGCTCTGGCTACTAATGGAGTGCTAATCTGCTAACACTGTAATAGAGGCATTTGATCCCCAAACACCACGCTGGCACCTCAACCTCCTAATTCCCCAAGAACTGAAGACACTGTGTACACAGAGCCATTAACATAAAGCAAGAGCTAATCAAACTTCACCGACACCAGTGACACGTTTCCAGCAGGATCACTAATCCCACCCCAGGGTTGCAGCCTGGATTTAACTGAGGACAGCACTCAGATGGGAGCTGAAAATACTCATCACTCCATGAGGCCTGATGCAAAACAGCAAAACCAAATGTTTGCTAGAAATAATAGCAGCCTCTGGCCCCGTGATGTGGGGTCTTCTCGCTCAATTCACTAGCACACAACACCCCAAGTTAATATTAATCAAGAGGCACAAAGCCTTTGAACAGACAAGAATTAGGTCCCTATGTCTGTGCCAGTCAATCAGCTGCTCTGGACATTACAATCCTATTTCTTTTGTTGCAGGCAAAACAGTGGTTTAGTGTCTTTAATATTTATTTGGGAATTAGAATTAGTAGATTGATACAAAATCAGAGAGCCTCAGCAGTTTCTTGCAGCTTTATAAAAAAAAGGCTGTATTAAGATGTCACCAAGCCATCAATAATTACCTGAGAACAACCTCCCCAAGTTCTCTCATTTCTGAGGCATAAATTCCCAGGAAGGACACCATTCCTCCCTCTGTTTTTTACTTGTTTACTTGTTGTATTGCAGAAAATTCTAGAAGCAACAGAAATTGCTTCTTACTGCTATGCATCCAGCCAATTTAACTTAAAAAACATCCTGAGAAACTCAAGGGGCGAACAACTGATTTCTAAGTTAATTTACCAAGATGCTGCTGTTAACACCATGGCAGATAAATAAAAAGGAATGAAGATTTTCCACTGGGAAAGGCTAGAACAAGGCAGTAAATGCACAAGAGAGCTAAGGTGGTGGTAAGATTTAGGGCTCTCCAGCAGAATTGAGGTGGGTACAGATCAAAAGAGACTTGGCCACAGAATTGCTGAGTCTCAAACTAGAAGCAGCCCTCAGAACATAGTCACATTTCTAGAAAAGAAATTTTAAAAAAAAGTTAACCCCCTCATGCAAACTCAGCCCTGGGGCACAGCAGTAACTGTTCCCCTGGAGGGACCAGCCTCAGCCCATCAGTACCCAAAACCCAAATGCAAATAACTAAGACCTGATACCCAGCTCAGGCTTATCAAACCCTCATTAGAGCATATTTTAGTTTAATTACCCTATGGAGCCAGTCATCCCATTCTCTTTAATGGCCCTGGGAACGTTACAGTCTGCTTCTCTCTGATTTTTAGTGAACAAAAGCAACAATACAGTGTTTGCAGAAGCAGACATTATGCCAACATTATTAGCCTTGTGCATTTATTCTTCATAAAAAATAATGCATGTACACTTATATGAAAACAAGAAGGCATTGCCAGGACCCCAGAAATATTCTGTGTAGTTTAGATATCAAAGCATAATTTTTGACAATAAAACTAGGTTACTGCTGAAAAAGAGTTTTGATATTGTTAGCCATGCCTACATATGAAATTCATGTGACAGATACTTGCACTTGCCCATTCAGAAAGACAGGACCTTCCGTAAAATCCAAGGTCTACACTGGATTCTGACTGGATGCACATAAGTCTCACAGAAAACTTAATAAGTTTCGTTTTTTTTGCCTCCAGCACTGATGTCTCAATGTTGCCCAGCTCCATCTGCAAATACAAGTATTTCTTTTGTCCTCTGTCTTTTGCTAGAATTTTTTAATTTGAACAAGAGATTTAAGAACCATAAACAAACACTAGAGCCAGCTGACAGCCAAAAGAAGTATGAAAGGCAAATTTCTCCTCCAGCCACATTACTCTAACACTGCTCTGAACAGACAAAACCCACTCTGAAATGTGAATGCTTCCCTTCCCAGCAGCTTTCACCTGTTCCACCAGCTGGGAGGGCTCTGTGGGCCCATTCATCACAGCTTCCATTCTCTTTCCATCTTGCAAAAGCAGGCTTTTCCAGGAGGAGGGTGGGAAAGAAACTGAGACATATGAGCTTTGTAACAGGAAATCCAAATATTATATTGAGCCCTTTACCCGTGACCCACACCTTTAGAACAGAAACCTCTCTTGAACGTGTGGTAAGGAGCAGTGACTTTCTTCACTTGAAACATGGGAAATAAGCCAACACTTTTGTGGGAAATCCTCTCCTAAGGCAGCTGGGGGTGAATTTTCAGTCTGGTTAAGGAAAGTAGTTACTGCAAAGCAGCAGAACTTATTTTTTCCGTTGTTCCAGCTTTATAGGAGATAATGGAGAAAGCATGGACACCACTCAAGGTTATTTTCTTCCAGGAGTCCATGTCAGCTGCCAGTTCCCCACTGATTTTCAGTGGAAATGGCAATTTCCATTTTTTTAAAAAAACCCACAACCACAGCAAGCCAATGTACCTAACCCAGACCACCACCAAAAAGCTATATATACCTAATGGCATTAAAAAAAAAAGCATTATACTTCATGGTTCTGTGAAAGCACCAGCTCAGGGAAGGAGACACAACAACCCTTCACTCAAGGAAAGTTCAAAGACGCCATAGGACATTCCATGACCAGAATTGACTCTGAATATGTTTTCAGGAAAAATAATTCTGATACAGCACGTGTCACAAGCTGGCTCAGTGTGACTACAGGACATTTGGTCTCTACAGAAACCTACAGCCATGAATTGTGAAATTCTATAGACATGCACACACTGCATCTCCCATCTGCATCGACCCTCTTTCTGGTACATAAGATGTGAGCTGCCAAGAGTATGTGGAAATATTGAAGAGGAATCTCCATGCCTGGGAAAGAAAGAGATGAGAGACAGATAAGAGACATTTGACTTCCTACAAAAGAATATGAACAGAACACTGGGGGAAAGAGAAAGGAGAAATCAAAGCAACTTTGTGTGTTCCAGAGTAAGAATAAAGAAAAACAACCTCCACATGCACCTGTGCAGACAAGATTGATAAATTTATGGGAGGGGAAGAGGATCAAAGTGTGAAGCTTTTAAAAATTCATTTGCAGCTAATGGCTCTGACATATATTAGGTACAACTGGACAACAGGCATCTTCTCTCAACATGCAATCTGAAAGTTATAATCCCCACATGGGGTCTTTCTGAGCCAGCCCCAAGCTCCCAGAGCCAAGAAACATCTCAGAGGCAACAGACTGGGCATGGCTGCAGTTTAATTTTGTGCTTTGTTAGATTTATGGTTCTCTTCTGCAACTACATTTCAGGATTTTGAGATTTCTATCCTCCACCAAGGTAGCAAATTCATATAGATCAGTGTTGCAGCCCTGTATTTGTAACCCAAACCACTCTGGTTTTCTTCCATCAAGCTCCAGAAAATGCAGATGTCTCCTTTGGCTTTTCTGGCAAGAGGGAGGTAAGTCCAGAGGCAAGGAGTAAGGCAGGAGTTCAGGGGCACGTAATGTATTTTTCTGGAGTCATGAAAACCTTGTCAGCCTCCCAGGAAGCACTTTCAGTGCACAGACACAGGTCACAGAGCTCATGGTTTCTGCAGGGCTTCTCAAACACCTCACACAGAAACTCCTTCATGCAACTTCAGGACCTCATATAAAGTCTAGTGGCCCAGATCTGATTAATCCCAGGAAACGTAATGAAATCCAGCTTCCACAGCCATCTACCACCAGATTCTTTGGCAGCAGGCATCCCCAAAATACACATCAGTGCCTGCTATGGTTAGGGTTTCAGCGATGTGGACACCTGGCTCTGGAATAGAATTAAACCACCCACTTTAACACAAATAAAAAAGTATTTTCTCTTGTAGTTTTCCCCCACCAAAGGCTGAATCCCTGTGCTGTGGCTAAGGCTGACTGTGCTGCTGCTTCCAGCAACAGCCACACAGATGCTGCCGCTCTCAGAGAAGGGCACACAGCTAAGTCAGCAGGATTTTGGGATGCACACTTTGCTCACAGATTATCTTTGGAAAGGAGAGGAGCAAGGGGCAGCTGGCCAGGCTTTTGGAGAGATTTGCAGGAGGAAGAGCAGGTACAGACCATGCAGGGACACAGCAGTAGCTCTTGAGCAGGACACTGAGCGAGAAGGTGCCAGAGATAACACTACAAGCCCAACCACTGTTAAACACCCCAGCCCACACTGTTTACCCCACTGTGCCCTGTGCCCACCTTCCAGGTAGGAATGGCTCAGTGCTGTGATTGCCCCAGCAGCTCCACAATTTCCAAAAGCCTCCTGCACAATCCTGAGAGGGGGAGGAGCAGCAGTATGTCTCTCACACAGTACCAACCCACCATCACAAGACTTCTCCCCTTCTCCATGCCCACTTTTTTCCAGGAATAAAACTTAGAACTTCTCTCCAGCAAAGGTCAGACTTCCTTTGGAGCTGCACAGGGTACTTGGCTGCACATCCCTTGGTGACAGATGGCTGGAGCTGAACAAGGCACAAAGGAACTCCAGCAAACAGGCACTGCATTCAGCCCAGAGGTTGCCTTGACCCTGCCACTGACTGACCCTTTCATACCACAAAACCAACTGTGCCTGCTGAGATGCCACTACAAAGCCTCTGGGGGAAAGAGAGGCCTCAGATATTTTCCCTCATTTTGATGTTTTTCTTGTGATTAAAATCAACTGAAAGCAACTCCATGACACACTGCAATTATAAATCCAGACTGAAGCACCTTGAGAGTCACAACAGGGAGTTACACAGGCACATCACTGGAGTTCAGTTTCATTTCTCAATCACAGTTAAGGGCATGGAGATACAAGGGGGAAATTAAGAAATATAGGTTCAGAAGAATAACTTCAAAATACACAGCCAAACTTATCAAACTTTTCCTTTGTCAATTTATGCTTCTGTCTAGCAAACAAATAAAAGGATACTTCAGTATCTTAGATTTGGGCACAAAATAAGGAAATCAGGCTTTCTAATATTAAAACCCATTCACACAAAACAGCAATCCAAACATTTGTCAATATCCACACACAGAGCCAAGTCCTCAGCAAGGGAAGAGCAGTGCCTTTCCAATCCCTACAGCGCTGTATCACACCGGTGGATCTGGAACTCTGCCCATGACCTCAAGCAGTGATGGGCCCCTCAAACAAGACCCTGCAGATGTGCAAAAAGCCAAGTTAGAGCTGCGGCTTTTACAATACTGTTTGGGGAAAGAATTTACAGTGGCAGAGGTTATACATACACTATTGGTCACTGAAAGAAGAGAGAGCTCAGCTGAAAGAACCCATGAGCGAAGCATAGCCCCTGATGTGTAGTAAGAGAGCAGAGTCAGTGGCTCAGCAGCAAGCAGTCTGTGTGTGAATATCCTGTGCAGAGGTTGTGCCTGAATCACCATCCCAATGTGCCCAAGCAAAACAGGAACCTCAGAGATGGGTATTTTTTTTGTTTTGGTTAAATAATTAACACTTCTGTATTACTCTGACAGGAGACAACATTGTCTGGTGACCCTCATTTTGCAGCATCATTATCCCAGACTAATTTGTCTGAGCATGCTAAAGCAAATTTTGACAAATATTATTCCCATTGACTAAAAATGCTGTCTGAGAGGTAAAAGGCTTTCCTGATTCTGCTAAATGTTCTATATTTTGGAGACTGAAACACATAGCAAAGTAACCAGGCATGTAGGAAGTGTCCTGAATTATAAGGACCAGAGGCTGACAGATCTAAAGAAGCAACCAGTGACCTTCTCAAATGAAAGTGTAACATAGTGAAAGTACAAGTTTTGATAGGATATACATCATCCTGATGTGTTTCCCCAGAAGCAAAAAGAAAGCCTTTTTTAACAAAGTGAAATGAAAACATGACATACAAAATCCCATCTTGAATATTTACTAAATTATATATAATAAAAAAACTACCCACCAGCCAATAAGCCAAAAAAATGAATCATAAGCAAAACACACCCTCAACTGCTTTTGAAGTGTTAATTACACTGATAATGGCAGTCTGCATAGCTTATGTATACAACAACAGCAAGGCATGTGTAGGTATGTGAATGTAAGTCATTATTCAAATCCTAGGGCTTCAAATGTTTCTGTGTAAACAAAGGCACTAATTTGATGTAAACTGCACAGGCCAAATCTCCTTAAGTACTCAGTAATTACTCCTACATCCTCACAGGCCAATAGCAATGGCTACAGGGCAGTGTTTAAAGTCACGGGGGAGGTTCCCACCTGCCTAATTAACAGCCCTTCCCATGTCAGTGTCTGCACAGGTACCTCTGTCAGCCCCAAACATCAGGGTATCCGTCTGTCTCCCACTCACTCCACAACTTGCTTGTTTTGTGCATCACTTGGGAGAGGGAGCCCATTTATTCACCCTGTTACACTTGTTTTGATCATCAACCCACATACAGATGGGAAATTTCACATCCCACGGAACACTGGCTCCACTAGTCCACTGCCTCCAAGCCAGGCAATCACCTGGGCCAGCTCATGGCCCTGCATGGAGCCCTTACCTTCTTTTGAGCCAGTGGTGACAGCAGCTGTGGTGGCTCCTGATGCCCGTCCCACTGGGCTGGAGTGCTTCCCAGCCCTGCCTGGGATTTTAAGTCCACTTGGCTTCAGCATGATTCCTGTCTCCTGTACCTCAGGCTCCTATTGCCAGTGTCTCAAGAGCTGTCCTAGCATCACTGTTCAGGCTTCTTGATGGTGCACCTCTTCTTCATTGTCACACACCTGGGAGAGAAGAGCACAAAGAAATCAGACTGAGAATGAGTGGAAGAGCATGGACCAGGATCCCAAAAAGCAGTGCCCAGCTCTGTCCTCACAGCCCTAGAAGAGTCAGAACCTTTTATTTCTTCTCCTATGAAACAAGGGTGATAATTTCCCTCATCTCCCATCTTCATGTAACATTTTTTTTCATCAATCTCAAAGTCCTGGGCCAAAGTTGAAACTTCCTGGAGCCATTAAAAAAGAATTTAAATAGAGTTTGCGATCTGAGTAGCTGAAATGGTTTTGACTGGTTTTAAATTCTAAAGCCTCAGTTCAGCACCTGCCAAGCCTCTGTTGTGCTGTCAGAACCCTGACAAAAGGCACCACCCTTCATGCACACCCCGAGTCTCACCAGCCTTCAGGGCAGCCTCTCCAAACTGGCAGGGGAGGGAAGGATGAAGCCAGTGGCTGAGATGGGGTATTCAGCTCCTTTCCTTAAAGCCAAATCCAAAAACTTATCACAGAAAAAAGGATATTTGACCCGCTTGATTTACAAGAAAATTTGAAAAAAAAAATCCGAAACTTCCTGAAACTTGAGCATAACTCTACCAACTATTCATTAATGAAGTCACAACCCTTCCTTATGTCATTCCCTTCCCAGCAGGCAAATGGAATAAAACCTCCAAATTCCTTGCAAGGATGTTGCATCAACAAGCATAATTTTATGACAAGAAAGGAAAAATAAAGGAAATGACTAAGTTGTTTAAAAAAAAAAAAAGTAGTAACATTCCTAATGGATAATGAAAAATAATAAAAAGACTGAGCCTATCAGCCAAAAGGAAGCTGAGGCTGAGAGTCAGCAGGCTAGGATGTGGAAGGAAAAAGGTGGAAGCAGAGTAAGCCAGGGAAAATGCTAACCTAACAGCAAGGAGAGCAATCCAAGGACCAGCAAGAAACTGGAGACTCTGCTTCCTAGGCAAAGGAAGGAGGCAGCACCCATGAGAATCAGTGCAGCAAAGATTCACAGATGCTGCAAGGAGGGAATTGCAATAACGGGATGGGAAATGATTAAGGCATGAATAAGGACTTCTGCACAAGCTGGGTCAGAGCGAGCAGAGGGCTGGCAGGGCTCCAGGAAAAGCTGCAAGCAGACACAGAGGAGGGAAAACCGCAAGGAGAATTCCCAAACTGTACTCCCGAGAGGTCATAAATATCTAAAACACCAAAGCACAGTAAGAGTCAGTCATCCTACATCAGCTTAGAGACAAAGAAAGGAGGGATCAGCAGAAACATCCTGAGGAGGGAGCCTGAGCGAAAAACTGAGGGATCAAGGCCTTCTCCCCATGTGCCCACAAAGGTGCCCAATACTCGGGTGGATTCAGACACCTGTAGATATTCACCTCACACAGAAGTAAAAGCTGGCTACAAGAGGCAGGATGCTCCAATTACATCACCCACAGCAGAAGTAATAGACAGGAGCAAGAAACTCTTCTTAAGGAAGAGAAAAAACAGCCTTCCTGCAAGGAAGAAGAGCTGGGGAGGAACAGCTGTCAGAGACAGGAGGCTGCAGGTTCCAGCTCTGTTTAGCATAAAATAGGGAGACAAGGAACTGAATCTGGAGGTGAGAAACATTGGTCAGCCAGGTTCCTTTAATCTATCAAGCCATCAGATGTGGCATCTCCCACCCACCCCATCTCATGTGACATATTTTGCCCAGGGCTGGCTTTGGTTTTACAGACCACCTTGATTCCCAGCTCTTCTGCTGGCAGGTGATGTGCTCTACCTGGAGATCTCCTTCCATCATCTTCAGCCTGAAAGTCTGGCCCTCTTCAAAACATGACCTTACTCCTGAGTTACTAATTTTTGGCCCTACATTTTGGTTACAAGGTTTGGTGTTGTACTCGGGATTAAGCAACCTGGGGCTGCTGGTACTTCCACACAGTTGGTTGAATTAACCAGGAATGGGATAAGAAGATAAAAAGACACAGGGAAGGAAAAAACAATCGTAGAGAAGAATTTAAGTAGGAAAGGGTGCCAGAAGAATACAAGGATCTTGCAGTTTTTCAATCTTCTGTTAGAGAGCGTCTCTGGATCCTTAACTTTGCAGCCAGAACCACATAAACTTTAGGGAACAGTGAATTTAGTATGTTCCTCTGTTTTGCTGCTCATCTTTGAGGAGACAGGAACTTCAGTTCATTCTCTCCCCACAATCTCATTATCCCTAAAGATCATCCGTCCACTCCCATCACAGGATATTGTGATTTTCTGCTTCTTCTCAGGACAACCGGATATTTTTACACTGGGGAGAGAAACAAGAGGAAGTGTATCCCCACCACATAAATATTTCTGCCAGAAATCTTTACACAAACATTTGCTTTTGACACACTAATGCTAAAACCAAATGAACTCCACAGGCTGCTAATCATGCTCCCCTTGGAACAGATGGATGCTTTTATACTGAAATACAACCACCACAACCAGTTCATGGCCACACTCACTGGGGTCACATACAACAGGTTCAAAAACTTCTCAAGTGCCACTGGGAATCACAGCAGATCCCCTGCCTGGCTGTGCCCATTGCATGTCAGCTTATGGGGAGGGTCTGACAGGGGCAAACTCACCCATCTAAAGTGTCACTGTCACAAGCTGCAGGCTGACCACAGCCAGGGACAGCTGCACACCCCTGCACATCCATCACCACACAGGGAAATAAGGGTGAACTGGAGTAAATTTTACTATAAATGCAGTTTGTCAGTACTACACAGATAAAAATAAACGTCTGGGATGTTTTTAAAGAAGTCTGTGCCTGCTGCTAGGGACAGATATTCCTTCTCTGTCACCAGTTTCTCCCCCACTGCAACACAAATACATATGAGCAGTTTTTTAGGAAGCTCTGAACACTGAGCATGGAGCTGTTCCAAATGATGCCATTAGGTCATCTTCACCACCCAGAGCAACGCTGCCTGAGCCATCCTAGTCCCACATTAGTTCCTGACTGAGTGGTGTAGCTTTTATGCTGCAGAAATATCCCTGGCCTGGGACACAGGCCAGTATCTCCACAGGGCACTGCCCTACTACTGTTATTAGAGATAACAACATGCTCTGAGCTCCCATACAGAACCCCCAGCTTCCCAACGGGCTCTACTAGCAGAGCCCTCCTGAAAAACCTGTTTCCAGCTCTTCTAAAAAATCTGCTTCCAGCAGCAGAGGCTGAACACAGGCAAATAGGTGGTGTAAGAAACACACGAGCCATCTCTTTCCCCTGATACTGAAATTAGCCAAAATAGTCTCTAAGCTCTATCCAGAAACTTCAGGGGAACCAAAAATTTCTGTTCTCTATGTTATTTATCATTCCTACTCCCCATATTACCTGCACAAGCTGTATGCTTTACCTTCCTGCAAAACTTCATGGAAATGTGACTTTCTCCAGATACACTGCAAAGAAAACCCCGTCTGCACCTCTGGATACTCCAGTGCTACCAGCTCTACTTATTTTGGTTTTATTTCTTTTATGAGATATGACAGACAAAAAGCACTTTCTAGATCTCTGCTAGATTCTTCCTGCAGTCTTTTCCATACTGGGATGAATGGTTCTGTCTGTTTCCACAACCAAGAAAAGCATCCCAGGAATGCACAGTATGAAACCCTGTTTCAAATGACCAAAATATTCTCTTCCCCATCTTCCCATCAGAAAAGGGGACAGCTGAATGTGAGTCACACAGACTCCGATTCAAAAAGGGGAACTGTCTCGGGGTGATTTTATGATGACACTTAGTCCCCCACTCATCTGCTTTATGGCCAGAAAAGCCGGAGGTGTCTTTAGGAGGAGCCGGGGCGGGGGCGGAGCTGGGTCCGCCGGGCGCGGCTCCCTTCGATCTCCCTCCGCACTGTGCTCCGGGGATGCTGCATTGCTCCTCTTGTTGGATTGGGTTTTTTGCTAGCTTGAAGCAAGAGGGGTTTTTTTCCCCCCTTTCCTTCCCCTAGCCTGGAGGTTGTGCTGGGAATCCTCTCGGCGGCTTTTTGGTTTTTTGTTCCCTTGAACTGTTTTTAGCTTGGCTTGTTTCTCTTTTCGGCCCGGGGCCGCCCCGAACCGGAGAGCTCAGAGGAGCTGAACCGACCCGAGAAATGACATTAAAATCCACCGCCTCTCTGCGAGGAGGAGACCCACAGCAGAAATTCAGCAGCTTTCCCATGTGCTCTGCTCCGTGAACTGCTCTTCCCCTTCCAGAGACAAAGGGACCAGTCACCCTTTCGCCTTCCAGGCCACGCGCTCAGCACGTGTACTTTTCCTCCCCGGGCATTTCTGAGGTTTTTTATTCTGCTGTGGATGGGTGTGGAGGTGTGGGTGGAGGGTGAGTTTCTGGGAGTTCATATTCATTTCATATATTCATTTATTCAGTCCTTTTCAGTGCCTTCCGGGCACCCCTCTCCTCCACCCCTACCCCCCGGGGTTTTTTGGGGGGTTTTTTTGTTGGTTGTTTTTTTGTTGTTTGTTTTGTGTTTTTTTTTTTATAAAAAGGTTTGGGGTTTTTTTTCCACTTTCACCCACTAGTATCAATTCCTCTCATTGGCAGAAGGGAGTTACTGAAACCCTTTTCTCTTCAGAGGAAATGCTCTTTCCAGAGCGTATTCTCCTGAAATTTGTCTCCAAAACCGAGACAGGAACTGTTCTCAACTAAGTACAGATCTATAGCCAAGAAATGCCTTTCACAGGAGCAATATATCTGGATATGCCTGGCCAGCATCATGGATAATTGCATCAGAGCAGCACACATTGAAAACAAACAATTGGAGGTGCTTAGAGTCAATTATTTCATAAATGTGGTAGAGAAACAACACAAACCAAGGACTGGAAGAAAAGGTCTTTGGCAATACAGCTTGCCCACAGCTGCTGTGCTTCATCCCTCCCTCTTACCCTCAGGAAGGCACACAATTTGCCTTCCTGAGGGTAGGCAAATTTTTGATAGGTTTTGGAATTTTGAAATTTTTGTAGGTTTGATACTCGCTTGCCAGATGGAATAACATCCTATCCAGGCAGGAGGGTGTGAGTAACAAAGCAGACACCCAGACCCAGCACACTCCCCAGAGGAAAGGCCTCAGGGCTATACACAAAATAAGAATCTCTTCACCTCCACTTACTGAGTGCAACAATTGCAAGACACAGGAACGTGTTTCCAGACACCAGACTGAGTTGGTCTGAATCCCATCCTGTGCCTGGTGCTTCCTTCTGGCTGGATCTGGATGTAAGAAGTGTTTACCCAACATGATGCCCTGGGCAAGGCACAGGGATCTCACTGTAAGAGCAGGCTCATGTAGAATTCCAACCAGCTGTATCTGAATACTGCTCTAACGGTTTGGTCTAGATTTAGGTTTCTGATTTTCTGAACTTGAAAATTCATATGTAAGAAATTAAATTTGAATTTTTCAGTCAGAGATGCACACACCTTTTCAGGGATGAGGCCCAGAGGAAAAAAAAAAAAGCAG
>WAAG01081538.1:0-12291 GCA_013390105.1 Tichodroma muraria
GAGAAAAACTCCCCGAGAGAAAAAGTGTAGCCAAGTGCCACGTTCCCCACTTCAGCTACTTCTTTTGTCTTTCTTTAGTGCCCGTAAGTACCAGTAATTAGTTTCTTAGCAACTTCTGGGAAAAAATTCTGTAAGAAAGAAACCTAACCCCCAATGCCTACCACTACCTATCCTTTCAGAACATCCCTCTCCAGCCTTCTTGTGAGACCCCTTCAGGTACTGGAAGGAGCTCTAAGGTCTCCCCAGAGCTTTCTCTTTTCCAGGCTGGACAATCCCAACTCTCTCAGTCAGTCCTCGGAGCAGAGCTGCTCCATCCCTCTCATCGTCTTCATGGCCTTCTCTGGACTTCCTCCAGCAGGAGCTGCCTTATTCTGGGCCACCAGCTCTGGATGCAGTGCTCCAGGTGGGTCTCAGCAGAGCAGAGCAGAGGGGCAGAATCCCCTCCCTCCCCTGCTTCCCACGGGGCTCTGGATGCAGCCCAGGACACGTTTGGCTTGCTTTTCCAGGAGTTTCCTGAATTCCTAAAAATACTTGACCAAAATTTTTTTCCTAATTTTTCCTAAAAATTAGGAAATATTTTTTCTAAAAATTCCCAAGGAAATGTCTGTTTACAGTTTACATAGATTAAATGTTTAGAAACACAACTTCGTTTATTTTAATTTTGGGTTAGTGGGTGGCATGGGAAATCTTCAAAGTAGCCTCTTGGGAAAATAAGGAAAGTGAAGAATAACATTGCCAGACACAAAATCCTCATTGTTCACTTACTGTCTGTTCTGCTCAGTGTATTTGTCAACGGTCTGGACGTTGGAGGTGAATGCACCAGTAGCAATTTGCTGGTGATCCAAACTGGGAGGTGCTGTGGATTCTTTTGAGGGACGAGAGGCCTTGCACAGAGGGATCTAGATAGACTGGAGCACTGAGCAAATTGGGTGAAATTTGGCAAGTCCAAACGCTGAGTTCTGCACCTGGGATGGGGTAATGCCAGGCACAGGTATGAAGTGGGAGAGGAGTGTCTGGACAGCTGCAGAGGGAGGTGGGGCTGCTGTGCTGGGCTCAGTGTGGGTCAGCAGTGCCCGGGCAGCCTGAGGACAAACCCCATCCCAGAGCACCGAGCACGGCACAGCCGGCCCGGGGAGGGGATGGCCCCAATGGGCTCAGCCTTGGGGCGGCCTCAGCGTGGGCCCTGCTGGGCCCCACAGGTGGAGAAGGATGGGAAGGTCCTTCAGTGCGTCCTGAGGAGGGAGACAAAGCTGGCAGCTCCTGTGAGGAGCAGCTGAAGTCTTTGGGCTTGTCCACTTTGGAGGAAAGGAGGCTGAGGGGCAGAGTTGCTCTCTGCAGCTTCATGAGGAAGGGAAGGGCACAGGGAGGTGCTGAGCACCTCTCCCTGGCATCCAGGGGATGTGTAGGAATGGTTCAGAGCTGAAGCAGGGGAGGTTCAGACTGGATACTAGGAATCATTTCCTTGCAAGAGTTTTGGATGGTCACATAGAAGAACAGGCATCCTGGAGAGGTGGTTGATGCTATAAGTTTGTCAGTACTGAAGAGGCATTTGGACAGTGCCATTAGCAATAGGCTTTAACCCTTGGTCAGTCCTAAAGTGTTCTTTGGATTAGCAAAAAGGTCTTTGGAAGTGGCAGTTGGATTAGATGATTGTTGTAGGTCACTTCTAACCATAGCAGATCTGTTGTTCCGTTCTTTTCTGTTCTGTTCTATTCTATTCTATTCTATTCTATTCTATTCTATTCTATTCTATTCTATTCTATTCTATTCTATTCTATTCTATTCTATTCTATTCTATTCTATTCTATTCCTGCTGTGATATTGAAATGCCAGGTTAATTTTGTTAACCAAGTGAGAGAACAGTGCAGCACCTGCCAATTAATGGCAAGATGATGGGAAAAGTGATGAACTTTATACTGGGGGTCATTAACCCCTGCGGCTCTTTGGCATCTTTTACCACAGTCACTATGTAAGAAACCTCGTTTTAAACACTAAAAGCCTATTTTTTTCCTTACACAGATGCACATAAAAGGAGAAATTCTCTTTTGAGTTTTAAACCTGCTCATCTGCATGTGCGTGTTACCCACCAGATACAGGATGACCCAGAGATTTCTCAGCTGTGTTTGAGTTAGTGACTGTCTCTGCCAGCTCTGTAGCTGATGCAGGAGTGCTGCTCAAACAGGGTGCCAGCAGGATGCCTTCATTTGTCATTCCCTCAGGACTCCCTGGCAGGTTCTCCTCAGGGCTGGCAGTGCAGCAGGACCATGACAACCCCTTCTCCGATGCACCTGACACAGCCAGGATGGTGCCATGGCAACCATCATTAAAAGCCATTGCCTGAGGCTGTTGCCATGGACACTTGCACCGAGATGATGCTGGGGCTGGGTGCTGTGGCAACCAGCCACTGCCACTGCTTTTTAGGAGTGCCATCCAAAGAGACATAAACTTCCTTTGGCACTCTAATAGCATGACATTTCCATCTGAACAAAATATAGAGGAGCTTCACAGATTAAGCATACGATTATTTTCTTTGGATTGAATCATATATAGAGGCTGTGTTCTGTACGCCATGCATTTTACATTTTAATATGTTTTGATCTTTGTTTTCGGTTGTGTTTTCTCTTGGAAAACTTTAAAAAGTCAAAAGTAACTTATTTCAGGAAAAAAATTCCTTGCAGGAAGTTTAAAAAAAACAACAAGAAGGCAAAAAAAAAAAGACTAAACAAACCCTGAAAACAGACATTGGAAACAATACCCAACACCAACTTAAGAAAAGCCAAAATCCCCACAAGAATTAAAATAAGAAGATGAAAAAGACAAAGCTACAAAAGAAAGAACATGCTACTTCAGCTATTTTGTGGTTCTTTAATATGAAATCTTGATTATTAAGGGACTCAGGGAGTAATAAAGTCAATGGTACTTAGCACTGGCTGACACAAGAGAAGCACCTTCAGCAGAAATGTCCCTAAGCCAGAGCTCTGGCTGAGATATTTAAACTTAGAGACTACTAACAATATGTCAAATTCTGGGAAAGGACAGATTAAGATACATGGGGCTGGCATTCATATTTTCTCTTGTAAACCACCAGCCAGTGAAGAAAGATAAATAGATTTCAAGAGGAATGTACAAGGGAAGACAAGGGAAGTTTCCTTTTGGGCTCCTCAAAGCCACACTCACACCTTCTGAAGACGGAAGCGAGTGTCTTCAGTTGTGGAATTTTAAGGATCCTACATACGCTTCCAGAAATTATTTGTGGCATTGGAATGTGTACACAAAATAAATCTGCACTACAATTTGTAAAATTTTGTAGGAAAAAGGAACAAAACTTCACTACCACCCAAGTAATAAATACAACCTAAAACTTACTTTTGAACTAATATTGTCAGTTTGAGATAACACACAGGAGGTGAAGCACCAAAAGACTGCCCTGAGCCTCACCTGGGAATTTTTCAACTACGCTAAAATAAGGGAAGGACTTTTTTTCCTTTTTCTGATATAGAAAGACACAACAAATAGATGTAAGGAAACTTCAAAAAGTACTTAAATTTGAAAAGGGCCTACTGAGAGTAATACATGCCTTGTAATGACCAATTATGTGCACCCTCCTACAAATACCTAGTATGACATTTAAAAAAGTGGCTGGAGTGGGTTTCCCAGCTAAGACTTAAAAATCAAAGGTAGGAAAAATTTACACTAACCATGAAGGATCCTGTAATTTGGATCAGTTGCCCAAAGGGAAAATCTCAGTGTATAGAAGCCTGTACATGTCTGGTCTGGAAAGTTTGTTCTGGGTAAATCGAAGGCTGAACACCAACTTAATAACAACTTCTGCACCAATTATTTGATGTGAATTTCAACACAAAGGGAAGGAAAGAAATCCTCTCTCTCTTGAGTGGAGCAACAGAAGTACTTTTGGACAGCAAATAAAAAGCCTTGATGAGGAGTGATCCACATCACCCAGAACTTGGTATTACGTGAATCTGTCCTGCAGGTTTGTCAGTCAGTGGAGATGGAACTGCAGGGACTCATTGCACAGGTATGTTCAAGGCTGACGTTGAATCTGAACATCCACCTCCACATGAGACTATTCAAAATGAAAAAGCTCTCATAAATAAGAAATAGATTTTCTCAAGGAATCATCACACTTTGTTTGCCTGTGCTCACAGAATACATTTAGACTATGCAGGAAACCCACTAAACATCTCCCTCTACACATGTATTTCTGGCTTTCAGGAATTTAAGTGCAGTGAAGTATTTCTGTACAATCATGAATCCTAACAAGAGAACAAAATGTGCAAAATAAGAGACTGAAAGAAGACCCACTCAGAGAAAACATAAGTCTTCAGTCTGTGTTTATGAAGTCAAAATGAAAAGCAGGTTGGCCCCCTGTATAGTTTCTCAAAAATGAATTAAATGTAATGATAAAATGTGGCTCTTTCCAGCAAATTTTGCAGCTTTTTATAGTAGGGAAGACAAATACAAATAAGGGATAGGTAAATTCAGAAGCCCTCTTGGGAGAAGGGACGGAGGAACTGCATCGAGAGTGAGCTGATGGACAAACAGTGTGGGGAGTGAGGTGCAGCCAGCAGCAGCAGTGACCCACCCAACACAGCCCCGTGCTGGTGCTGCAGCTGCTGAGAGGCAGAGGCTGCACCGCAGGCACAGCTGCAACGCCCCATTGCGAGATGTTACATAGTGATTCGTGTCGTTATAAACGAGAATACTGAGCTTAAAATAAAACATGGACATGAGACAAAGGAAAATATAAAGATTTCATTATTTTGTTTTAAATCTCTGTCATAAATTACTAGCTTTTGCTATTATGAATTGTACCCAGTTTTGTATAAAGAGAACCGTAGGCCTGTACAAACATGTAAAGGCTTGTGACTGATACTATTTGTTATTTAACCTGGCGTCATGTCTAAATCTTGTCCAAACCTGGTGGAGACTTGTGACTACTGATACTTGTTTACAGAATTATCAGTTAACCAATGTGTATTCAACACAATAAACATGACACAGCACAAACTGCCTATGAAAGAAGCAGTAATCGAAGGTTGGATCGGATGTGTTGGTGGAGCGGAGACGCCCCCGCCCCCAGCGCTGCTTGCTCGTTCCTTATCGATGAATTAATAAATTGCCTTATTGATTGACCAACCCAATTGTGGTAATTTATAACACCATTAATGACCTGTCCCCAGGAAAGTGGGTGTGAAATCAGATAAATCACCTTTCTAGATTTTAGGATGCAGGATCTTGTTTCAAAATAGAAATACGAGCCTTTCAACACAGCTGCACAAAGAACAGTGATGGGGAAAAGCTCCTTTTAAGCCCAACCAGATTGCTTTAAAGAAGAAGCCACTGAAATAATGAGTAACACGGGTCACTCAGTGCCAGACACTGTAGGTGGGACAGGCAGCCTCTGGTGAGGTCCTGCTGCAATTCCAGCGCAGGGAGTCCCTCCCCTGGGATGGTTGCCGGGGGCGCAGCGCACACTTGGGCCCACCCTGCTGGTGTTGGTGGCCTGAGCCTGCTCAGTCCCTCGCAGGATAAATCCTCCCTGCGCCCGCCCGTGCCCCGAACCAGCCCGCAGGGCAAGGAGGATATCTGACCTCACCTTTGGGTAGCTGTGAGCAGCGCCTGCAGCTGCACCGCCCCTGAGTAACGCAGACATCACAAATGATGTAGTTATGTCTAACGGGGTGAACACAGACTGGCAAGAAGTCTCCCAGAATAATCCAAAAATGCATTCCCTGGATGATTTACAGGTGTCCAGACATAATTTGAGCACTGAGAGCTTAGTGAGAAAGGGATCAATAAAGTTGCACACATTCTAGGATTAAAAACTTGCAAGTTTCATTTTGGAAGGGTCAAAACTGAACTCTTAAAACATTTATTTTAAAGAAATGAAATATGAAAGTACTATGAACTTATTTGTATATAACAATAACACTTTAATAAGGAACCATGAGATCTAAAAACTTGCTACTTACATTAAGAACTCACCCATTACAACTCAGAACTTCAATGATAAGATGACAAATTCTCTGAAGGATATGGAAATGCTCATACGATCATGGTGTGGCTCTTTGGTGAGTGGAGGAACACTAGGATATAGGAATTGTGGCTTGCACTCCTGCAATGTGTACAGCATGAGAGTTCAGGAGTGCTGGGACATAGGAACGCATAGAAAAGGTGTTTGTCTGAATTCCTCGTCACTAAGATCTGCCTGGGGCTCAGAGGAAAAGCAAAGGACCAGCTGAACTCATCCGTTTGTTTCCCTGGAATATCATTAACACATGCATTTGGCAGAATGTCCTGCTGCTAACTAGCACCTGATGAGCCAGGCTTGATTAAACTTTTTTTTTTTTTGACATGAGCCACAAACACATTTAAGAACTATTTTAGGGCTGCAAGGTATTTAATCTTAGAGCTACTGTTTAGCACAACCTAATTATTCCACAGTAACAATATTCTTACTAGTGACACCACAACAGCAAACCAAAGGCTAAAGTTTGACTCAAATTTTAAAAATTTAAATAGTTCTTTTTAATCGCCACACCTCACTAAAATACTTATGCTGAATATTTCCCATGCCTACTTTGTACATGTTAGAGTTGTTATTACAAGCAATAAAGAACCTCAAAAATACAAAAGGGTGTTACTGAATCATTTAGAAAAATACTTATAATTACAGTTCTGTCCAAAACTACTGTGATCTTGAAAATATTCAAGAATTATTCTGCAATTTTACAGTACTGAAGTGGAAGATTAAAAATAATTTCATTCTTATTTAGATTGTGGAAGTGTCTGTGTCTTCTTAAAAAGTACAATATGGCTAGTGTTAATTCTAAAAGCTTGATAAAACCCCTTTGTTAGGTAAGCTACTGCAACAAGTTTCATGTACAGATCCTGTATTCAAAGGGAGAAAGCAGGAAGAATAAAAAATTCAATAATCTTATATATGTAAAAATCTATAGCCATACAGTGAAAAAATACTACAAAGCTATGTCAATACAAAGGAGTGAAATTGTGTCACTGGATCAATTACTGCACTGCAGCACTTAAACGAAAACCAAAACAAAACCAAACACCTTCCCACGTAGAAAAAATCTTATCTTGGTATGTGCTGTTGCTGCTGCTGTGATTCATGCTGGTAAAGCTGCAGCTGCTGCTCAGAGGTTGAGCCCTGCCCTGATGCCACGGGAGTCGAGCTGGGCTCTCGACTCCACGCTGCAGAGAACCATCAGCCTGAGCCACACACAGCAAACTGCAGTTCTGTTTCCCAAAGCGGGGCACTGCTACCTTTTCCTTTCACAGCAGGTAACCAGAGAATTTGTGGCTGGCAAAACCAGACTAGGTATTACTTTGTGTACTTCGGGAGGGTAAAATTCAACTCTTAACTAGTAAGAATAATATTCAATTTATTTAATCTTCTATAATCAACTTTATAACTGTAGATTATATAACAGCCATCAAATCCCATCAAGGAGCATGTATGCCTCTGGCATATCATACAATATAGTAATAGTCTAAATCCTCTCAACTAAGACAACTTTAGACTTCAGGTTTATATTATTTAATTATAACTTCTTTCTGATAATTTTATTCCAATAAATACCAAGCAAATTGAAATAACCCCCATCTTTGCTACTGGAAAAGCCACATGAAATGAACAAGAAAATATTTGTATTACCTATTAAAAATAAGATGCTTTAATATAATTGCATCAGAAATTACTAACTGACAATTTTAAACTGCACCGATATGAAATCCTAGGATTTATCACTTGGGAGTTTCTTGGTGAAGTATTTTCGACTCTGCTTATCAGTAATATTTGACATGTCATATAACCCCTCTAGTCTCCGAGTTTGCAAGCTCAAAACCTGCACTTGGCCCTGAGAAATACAGTCTTCCACTGTTTGCTGCAAGAATGTCCTGTTTCCAGAGCTGCAGAGGACCGACGCCTTCTCCTTCTCCCTCCTTTAACAACACCGATCTCAGCCAAGAGGTGGCTTTTTGTATGGTGAAGAGAACACTTCTGTTCAGAAAAATTCCAGTGGTGAAACAGCAAAAAGGCATTCCCCAACAATTTACTAACTGGATTCTGTGGAGTTATTAATAATTTGTTTAATGTGTTGGGTTTTTTTTGTTTTTGGTTTTTTTTTTTTACAAATCAATATTCTGGAATACTGTTACTATTCCTCACAAATTGAATAATGCATTAGAATTCTGCATGTTAGTTTCATAAAAACAGCGCCATATCATATATTAAATTTTTAAAAGAAACAAAACATAATAGAAAAATAATTATGTTGAGGAACACCTGTTTTTGATAAATACATTTGAAAAGCCAGCAGGGTTTAATAGACTCCTAAAATGCTTAGCTGTTTTTAAGATTTTTTCCTGTTTGCAAATACACTGCTTTTCTTGCTCTCTAGGAAGACGAACTGCTTATTAAAGGTTGTGGCAAGGCAGTTGAAGCAAATGCTTCTGGAAGATTTCGATAGCATTTTTTCAACTTACAAAATGCGAAAACATCTTTTAATTAGTAAAAAAATTAGTCTAATATACAAATATTCTTTAAAAAAATTAATTTGAGAAGGAATGTAGTGTAATTGCCCAGACTCATACCCATTCACTCCTCAGACACTGGTAGCTAGCTCCTCTTGACACAAGCCTCTCTATATTAACCCAGAGAAATGCATACATGGCCATTTTGCCCAAGCAGAAGAGTCACTCAGTTTTCCCCAAATTTGAACTATCATAAATTACCATTTGGACAGCATTAGAAAAAAATTGAAGCATACAAGGAATAAACTATAGTTTCTTTTTATATCAAAATGTACTCTCGAAAATGTGTTTGGCACAGTGCTAAATCATATAGTTAATACTAAATATTGCAGGATACAATAAAACCCTGGAGTTAACTTGTGTTTACACCCTTTTAGGGATAAAAATAAAAAGATACCAATTATTCAGAAGTCAGCCTATACAAACTGTATAAACAATATTTTATGTCTTGTTCTGAAAACCACTGATATAGTAAATTTTACATAAAAGACTGCAAAATAATATAAATGGATTTAAACAGATCTTTACAGTAAGAAATTCAAATGGAAACAGACAAGTAACAAAGAGAAGTAAAAAAATTTATTGCAGTATTCGTTCCACCAGATTTGCTGGGGATCCCTTTTCTTGTATTATTTCAGGGTGACCTAATACATCAAAATCTACATTTACAAAAACTCCTCCTGCAGATAGGTCATAGATACTGCATGCTTTTTTTTCTTTTTTTTTTTTTTTTCTTCAACAGAATAAATTATATATCCAGGAGATTCTGCCACTTTACAGCCTGGAAAAACAATGCTTTCCTGGAAACTGGGCTAAGCTAAAGAAAGCCATCCGCTGCTAGGTTAAACTCCAAGAACACTTTATTAAGAACATTAACAGACTAATTTCCAACATTCACTTGTTTATTTTTTTTTAACAGAAAGGTTTTTTCAAGGTATAAACAATTTTTTAAACTATAATACAGTGGGAGTAAAAATGAACTGAGAAGTTTCTGCTGCACAACAGCGAAGGAAGCTCCCACATAAATGTTTACCAAATATTTCCTCCTTTTTTCCTGCATCCCAGGTTCCATTCTTACTCTTCATTTAACTGATTTTTTTTGCCAGAAAGTTGATATTTCAAGTTTTTCTGTTATTTCAATTCCTGTAAATTTGGCTGCATGTACAAATTCATTAGCTGGAAGTTCCATCCTTGGCAGCATACAGTGATCGTAAATTTTGAACAACTTTATTAGTCAGCTTATTAGCACTCGTTAGAGCAATTTTTTTGTAAATAATGTCTGACTCTTTAATAGTGTCTACCCAAGGCACCAGTTTGCGGCCATCACGGCGCTTAGCCTCAGTCCAGGAGCCACTGTAGGAGCCTGCCATCCACTGAACACTGAAGCCATTGCTGGTTTTCTGTACTACTCTTGCAATTTGTGGTCGGTCTTTGTACTTTGGACAGCAAATAGCGATGACATCCATGACATCAACACTTTCATTCATCTGTGCTGCCAACTCCGTAGAGTCTGAATTTCGTTTTGACCTTCTCAATGACTAAAACATTGGGGGGAAAAAAGACCAAGTGTTACACAAAAGAACTTTAGTGAAATTATTGCTTTTATTGCTTTTAATCCCTTGACGCCGGGAGTTGGGATTCCCCGGCACACATTCCATTGCCGGCAATGAGACGCACCGCGACCGCCAGCGCCAAGGGGTTAACATATCCTTGTAAAACCACATACTCTTAATTTGTACCCGTGTCTTTATCTCTTATTGATATATAAAATTATATATACACACGAATCATAAAGCTACATAAAAACTTGGCAACAATAAAAAGGATAACACACAGTACATTCCAAAGGAAAATTAATAAATTTTTATATGGGATAAATCTCATTTCCTAGTTTTTGTTTTTTATTGTCTTTTCTGTTAAACTTTCTACAAAAGTTGTATAAACGGTTAAGTAGAGAATCTCTATCTACAAAATGCTTTCGTTCATGTCGATTACATTACTTGGTGTACATTTAATATAATAGACTGACATTTATAATCACATAAAAATAATTTTACGTAATACGCTGTGAAATACGTTGACTCCTCCTCCGCCTCACCCCTGAAGTGCCTCCTCCTCTATCCTCCCCATCACTTTCATCATCCTCTGTCTCAGCTGCATTGTTTTTAGGGCTGCCTCCTCCAAGAAGTGAGGTAATTGCTTTGTTCCGAGCATTTGTGCTAGCTGACACCTCTCCATCTTCTTCTTCTTCATCAGGATCCAAATGTTCCATAAGGAGCTTGAACTATTAAAAAGAAAAAAAGATCAGTTCACTTTGTAACTTATAACATGGACGTTTATATCACATCGCATTATGTTAGAAACAGGTAGCGACATAAAGAAACAGAGTAAAACAAATAGCAGACAATTTGAACAGCTTGTGTTCTACAAACTTCCTGATTTTTTTTTTTCTTTTTTGTAGATACACAAAAGCTTTCTTCCTGGGTTTTCCAAATGGCAAGTTTTCCCTGTTAATGGTGCGGGGTGAGGGGCAGTTAATAAATACATCCAGTCTATGTTCCCATGATGGAAAGAGTCAGGAATGAAGTGAACAAGTAATATGGGAGAGGTATACAACATGGATACCAGAAATTGGAAAATACTCCATAAAGATGAATATCCTTTAGGTGAAATTAATTATCATTGAGTTTAAACTTATTAGAAATCTTTGAAATACAGTCCTGCTAAACATCCTGAAATGAAGATCCACAGATCACAGAAGATAACCAGGAACTTAACATTTTGAAATGTACTTTCAAATTTAAATTGTGTTAAAGGATTTCATACTTCCTGCAAAGCAATTTTACTTACATCTAAGTACTGTTTTACTATACTCCTCTTCACTTCTTCTGTGATCTTGGAATTAGCCATATCACTCCGCAGAAAATCCAAAGTTTGTTTTGGATGGAAATGCACTCCTGTCTTCCTGTTTATAGCTTTATCATATACTTTTGCAGATTCAGATGGAGAATATTTTTGAATTTTACTGTTTAAAGAAAACAAAAGAGAAGACCTTTTAAGAGAAGTCCAGAGTAAGTTGAACAAAAAGCTTTTAAAATCTCCAATATAAGTATTTATCTTTGAATCATTCCATATACAACAAAGAGCGTGGTAAGAACTTAAATAACAGGGTTTTTTTTAAGCCAAGCTTAATAATTTTTTTTCTCTGTTACACAAAGGTGTTGCTTAAACAAGTAGTTACAATCAAATAAATGGAAAAAACTTTTAAACAACTCACTGCGTAACAAGTGTCCTATTATCTAAATAGCCTTACCTATCAGAGAATCCACAGAGGTTCTTTAGATGCTGTTTCAGCATCAGAAGTAGTAATATGCCCTGGGAGACATTAGCAAATTCAATTAAAGGAGCTGAATTTTCAGGTAAACACTTCATCACTGCATTTATATCATTTTCTTCATCAGAATCTGAATCAGAGTTTACTCGTTTCCGTAACCTCCGGGGCTTAGAAGTTTCCTCCTCACTTTTGCTCTCACTACCACTGTTATTGTCACTCTCAGTCTCCTCGTCTGATGAAGGCTTTCTTTCCTTTTTTTTGTCTTTCACCATAGACTGCAAGAGAGAGAAGTTAACACACATTCCAAAATTAGGGTAAGTAGTGTCATGTACATTTCTAAAACATCTTTCAAAAAATCATTATTGACTTAAATTAGGAAGAAT
>WAAG01081539.1:6436-37819 GCA_013390105.1 Tichodroma muraria
GACAGTGATTTTAAAAACTGCACAGGTCTGTTTGCTGTTATTTCTTGGATTTGGGACATAATCCTGCTCTGATTTAAGTCAACGGGAGTTTTGCTGTTGAATTCAGAGGGACCAGAATCAGGCACTTTGTCTTCTCCAGACCTGACCACTTTATTTGGGAATATAACTTTTTAAAACACACACTTCTCTCTTAAAATGCTACAAAGTAAAACAAGTAATTACATAAGGCTCTACCTGAAGCTCCAGAGAATTAATACAAAGGCTGCTTGACTCTTGCCAACTTTCACTATTACAATTTTACTAGCACCATATGCAGAACTACCGTACCTGCTTGTTTCACTTAGTAAAATCATTGGGGTTTGGTNTGGTATTATCATTGGGGTTTGGTTTTGTTTTCTTTTTTCCAAAGGAACATGCAATATCCACAAACAAAAGCTCCAGGGAGTGGGGACCGGCTCAGAGGCCCATATGGTCTTAGTATCAAAGTAAGCCGAGAGGGAACAGGTCTGTTTGCTCAGCAACCCCACCCTTTTTGCAAACATGTGAGAGAGAGTTGGCTCTGTAAAAGGTACTCTTTTGGGTGGTTTCTGTTGCTTGCTGTCATGCAATAAACTGTGAAGTGAGATTTCCAGTGTTATTTTCAGCACTCCTGTAGACTAAAAGGAAAGAAGCCATGAGGTAGGGAGAGAAATGGCTGTGTCAGCTTTGAGACTGTGGAAGGGTCAGGGACACTTTCCTAAGGAAAACCAGGAAAGGGTTTCTGCAGAAGAGTGTTTTAACCAGAAACAGCTAAGCCTGTGATTCTCATTTAACTAATTCCAATGCAGGAGAAGAACTGAATGCAAATTACACATACAAGGCTTCACATAAAGGCCAAAGTGTCTGCTAAAGCAGAGTAAAAGTCGATGAGGGATTTTTCATCCCTCGACTTGAAAATATAGTGACTTCCTGCTGAAAGATGAGTTCTGAAGACCCAAGATTCTGCCAGTGTGCTACTTTGACATGCACAAATACATTGAACTGTGACTACTGCAAGGCACAACCACGTGGAAGTCACTGATGAGCTAAGGCAAGTTTAAGCCTTAGAAGTTTAGACACTGATGAGCTAAGGCTGACAGGTTTGTTTGTAATCTTGGTTCTGAACCCCAGCATAGACTAATGTATGTGCCCCACACACTAACATGTATGTGCTAGGCTGAGATCAGCCCTCAGGAGATGGCATCTGGCAGAGCTGCCCTCTCCTTCTGACCAGGTGAGCTGGCTGATGGCTTGGGACATGCTTCTCTGTTGCTCTGGGAAAAAGAACTGCAGAATCACAGAAATGTTGGTTGCATGAGACTGCTGGAGCTCACCTAGTCTAATCTTCTGCCAGAACAGGACTACCACAATCACCGTACCATTAAATTAGCCTTATCTAGCTAAGTCATAAAAAGCCTCCAAGCAAGGAGCCACCATCACCTCTCTGGAGCATCTGATGGAAAAGGCTAAGCTGAACATCTCCATCTGCCACTTGTGCCTGTTGCCCCATGTTAAGTCCCCTGAAATGACTGAGAAGGGTTTGGATTTGTCCTTTTTGTACCTGCTTTTCAAGCAGACCTGCTTTGGGTTTCCCTTCACAGGGAAAAACAAGTTCAACTCCTTCCACCTCTCTCTCACTGCATCTGCACTCCAGACACTGGACCATGGTGGCAGCCCTTAGTTGGATCTTTCTAATTTTTCACATTCCACTTGAGTCCCAAAACTCCAGCATTGGATGCACCAGTGCTGGGAAAGAGAAGTGCATAGTGCCAGATGTTTGAGCCACAGCGTCATGGCCAGTGTGGGCCAATGCATGGTGCAGACACCACTTACTTACCACTGTACCTCCATCCCTATTTTTCCACCTCTGACTGTCAAAGGGGACTAAACAGTTGATATAAACTAGGAGAAACAGAGTGATTTTGGTTACAGCTATAGCTTTGGCTCAGTATCTGTATATAACTTTCCATGCTTACTCAGCAAATCAGAGCAGAGCCCAACTTACATCCTCTTGTTCCTCCAGTTTGTCTTTCAGTCTAAGACTTACCAAAACATAGTTTTATATGCTAATTTCCTCATAGTAAACCCCTTACTGTATGTCATTCATTGATACCAAGTCGTGTACATGTAAGGGTAGGCTAATATTCTGTGTATATTACCAACTTTATGAGTTAAAGAATTACAATGTGCTTGCTTTATTTAGGTGGTAAACTTTTTTAATGAGTCTGGAGGGTCCTTTACATAGAAGTAGTGACTCTAGCTTGGAATCTCTTTCCATGTTTATTAGAAATGTGGTTCACTTTACCGTGAAAAAAGCCAAGGAAACATGCAGCCCTAAAGTCTAATGAAGTAGTTACTCGTGCAGTCAAAGTTCATAAATTTTAAACACATTTAATTTATAAATTGAAACCATAGCTTACACTGGCTTTTTCAAGATTATTGCTTGCCACAGGGGTTTTAGGATAGTTGCTGGGCCATGCATGTTACCTCTTTTCTTTCTAGGCCAAGACTGGACCTTCATGATTTGCTCACACTCGTGTTTTTATTTTTTAAATTTTTTTTTTTAATAGAAATCTTTTAGAAAGGTATCTCTTTAGAGTATTAAAAATCATAAGTCATCCAACAGTCTCAGCAGTCTCTTTGTTCTCAACTTAGATAGGATTTGCTTTTGAGCTGACACTCTGAGAGCTCTTTCTCCTGGTGAGAAGCCCTTTGTCCCTCTGGAGATCTGTCTTCTCAGATAATTGTGAAGAGCAGTCCCTGCAGTGGCAGTCTGAGCTAGATTCCAGTCTCACAGCAATAAAACCTCAGTGCCAGCCTGGGTGAGGAGCCCAGCTCCCAGGAAAAGGTAATTGGGGAAGTGGGGAAATGAAGATGCTAACTCCCCACTTTTGCCCTCTGCGTTCCACAGGTTGCTCATCCATCCCTTTTGAGCAACTCTGGCTGCACAAGCTCCACCATGATTTGTCCTACTTGCAAAGCAGTCTCAGGTACAAAACATGCCATAGGGATGTCTGGCACACAGCAATGCTCTGCCTGCTTCAGGAGGAGATGAGAGGAGGGTTCCAGCCTTATGCCAGCTGGAATTTCCACCATCACGTCAATTTCCACAGACATCCTCACTGGGTACACTGCTTCATGTTGGTGCCTCTGTGAAGTGAGCCAGCAGATAGCTGATCACTATTTGTTGACTCAGTCTCAGTTACAGGAGGTCAGTTCTGGAGCTTCAGGTCACTTTACATGGATGTTATAGAAATTTACATGGATGTTATAGAAATTACAATGTGCCTAAGATAAGGGAAAACATCAAACCCACAATACCTAGATTAGCAGTGTTGGTATTTAACTGTTGAATCTTTAGATTTATATGGACAATTTCTCCCAAGATTCTTTTAGCAATATGGCTAGTGGCAGTGAAGGTAAAGAAAAAAGGGTAGCAGGGCTCACCCTCTCTGTTTCCATGCCCCCAAAATGATCAATTATACCCAAGCCATTTCAGAAAGATATTTGTGTGTCACCTGGTCTCAACATCCACATGCCACAATGTCCCTTGCCTGGATACCCACCGAGTCCCTGTCCCCACACTTACAAGGACCGCTTCTGCATGGCTCATCCGGATGACTCCATCCTCAGTCGAGCAGGCACCTCCAAGGGCTTCTGCAAAAGGCAGCTGTGAGATGATGCCCTCCCAGTGACTGACACAAGTCCCTGCTCTGACTCACCGTTTCTTCCATCTCTTTCCACCCTAAGCCCTGCAGTCCCTGCGTCACTGCCTGGCTGTTGGCACATACCAGGCCCAGCCAGCGCCGGGAGCAGGGCCAGTAATTGGAAAGGGGAATTGCAAAGCACCAAAGCTTATCAGCTGGCAGTGAGGGAGCATTCAGCAGCCACTTCAGGGGCCAGCCCAAGGTCCGGAGTGGGTTGGCAGCCTTTTGTTTGGTAGCACGGGGTGGACACGCACGGCTGCTCCGCTCCAAGCGGGCACCACCGAGGTTAAAGCAGGGTGGTGGCTCGCTGGCTGGTGAAGCTGTCTCCTTCTGCTGGGGCTGCTGAGGCTGTGGAGGAGAGCAGGGCTGGAGCAGGGAACTGCCATGGCACAGCGCTCAAGGAGCTTGTGCTCACCAAGTGAGCATGATAGCCTCAGGCGTGGCTTCTTGGCCTCGGGAGTGCCACCAAGCACCATTACTATGCACAGAAATAGCAGCTATTTCCTCATGTATCTTTTACTCATTAACCAAAGCTTCTAAATATAGCCCCAACTAGCAGTAGCAAGAGATGATGGGTGCCCTCTGTGGCTGGGTCTTTGCTGTGTGCCTACCTGCAGCACCAGCACTTGATCTTCACTTTGTCAGGTGCCCTCTGCTCTCATCCCTGGGACTCACAGAGAATTTACATTACAGGTTTCCTGCTAACACAGGAAAAGCATGCAGTCCCAGGAATAGAGCCAGCTCCTCCTGTGCTCCTGCCAGCCATAAGTGCCCCATGCACTTCTCCCCTTCATTCCTGAATCAATTCCTGACCAAAAAATATTTCTCCTCTCTGGGAGAAAGCAGGCTCCTGGTGGAGCCAACATGGGTAAAACCCATGAGTTCAAAACCTGACTCCTTTTGCGGTTGTTCTAACTCATTACCTAGGATGGGTCTATTAGGAGCTCTCCATTCTTGGCAGGGGAAGATTGAATCTTATCAGTCAGGTAAAATGAAAACTATTGCCTTTGCTGGGAAACTTTCAAGACATATTGGGAATATCTGATATACCTGTATGATTGGGTTCCAGACTTCATCCTTGGCTTGATGGCAGGTAGTAGAATCACCATACCTGCCAATTACTCACTGCCACCCAATGCTTACCCTTTCACTCAGCAATTTATTCAAAAAAGTGGGCAGCTGGGGAACAGGGAAGACATCTCATGTTCCTGTGTGGATTTTGGGCTACATCCCACATGTAACTTCTGCTGTAGGAGTTACATGTGTCCATTCCTGCTCCCAGTTCTGTAAGAATTAAAAAAGACGGTCAGAGGAGAAAAACTAAATGACCATTTGCACTTTGTCTGACAAAGAAAGAGGTTATGAATGTTTAAAGGTTTGTTGCTATATTCTAGGTAAAGGAATATAATTATGACTTCTTGCACATTGAAATGTGATGTCACTCAACAGCTTAATGTTGATTTTTTGTGATTCCTAACAAAGTGGGCTTTACAATGCAGTAAAAATTTTAGGTAGTCTCCAAAACTCCTCAGAACAGCCTACCACGAAACTTCATAGTCATTTTATGTGAATTCCTCAACTCATCTAGCTCAACATGATTTCCTTGGAGTAAATGGAAGACCATGCTTCTCTATGCCTTGAATTCCTTCTGTTATAATATTTGAGGTAGGATAGTATTTTATATAGAGAAAAAAACCTTGTAATTGGCACAATATGCTCATCAGAAGTAACCTGCCTTTTAATGAATGGCCTCTCATCCATCCTCCCTTACCCATGGATCATTTTTCACAGTAGCTGGAAATCTAGCTACCCATTTCTTCTCTCGGGAAAACAGTGTGAGAATAAAAATATGTCAGTGAGCAAATATTTGGTGGCAAAGCCAAAGAAATCATGTTCTTTTGAGACAAAACTCTCTTTACTTACAGCTGAATAGACAGAGATTAAGTTATAAGGAATCTGGGCTCCTTGCCAATTCATCCCCATCTGCTTGTCAGGAACAAATGCTTTGTTATTTGGCTCGGTGAGGGAGCAAAGAGCAGGAGAGAGGACAGTGGGCCATGGCCATGACCTCCCACAGGCATTCCCCCAGACACAGGAGCTGCTCTTGCCTAGGACCTTCAGCACAAATACTCCATGCTAGTGACAGAGAGAGGGCCAGGACTGGCTTCCCAGCAGAAGCAGGCACCATTCAGGAAGAAAACAACCATCTGGATAAAAAAGAAATGAATGAAGATGAATATGTGAGGCTTAAGAAAAATGAAGGTCGGTGTGGGAAATCAAGAAAGTAAAGAAGAGAGATTTTCAGTGTCCCTGTGAGATAAAGGTATGTTGTGTCAGTGATAGGAGCTAAGACACTTCCGGGGGCTCTGAGCAACTGAAAGAGTTGGCAGGGCCTGGACCTATGTTGTTGTGTCACCAGTATTCTCTAAAAATGTGAAAAATTAGAAGAGCAAGTGCAAGAACTATGTATCTCTACCACAGCAGCAATCTCAGCAATCCTATGAAGTTCAACAAGGAGACATTAAAGAGTTCTGTGTGTGGGACAGAATAACCTCAAGCTGTGAAGTAACAGCTCTGCTGGAAAGGACCTGGGGGTTATGGTGGTGACAAGAGGAGTGTGAGACCAGAATGTGATCATATTGCAAATATCTAACTGCAGATTGCACGATCAGAGTGCTGGGAGGAGGGTGGCCAGCAGACTGAACTGGTTAGTCTGCAAGTGGAGTACAACATCCAGTACTGGGGCTCTTGTCTCAAGGGGGATGCGAAATAAACTGGAAAGGTCCAGCTAAGGGGTGCCACTATGGTCCAGTGTCTGGAGTAAAGATGCAGCATGAGAGAGGGGGAGGGAGTTGAGCTTGTTTTTCCCAGTGAAAGGGAGCCCAAACAGTCATGGAACAACAGCCTATATCTGCCGAAAAGAAGGTACAAAGATGACAGATCCAGATTCTTGGTGGTTTCAGAGAATGTAATAAGGGGCTACAGGCACACATGGCAGGTGGGGAGGCTCAGGCTTGCTATTAGGAAAGCTTTCTTTACCAGATGCTCCAGGGAAGTGGTGGCAGTTCCTGCCTTGGAGAGTTTTCACAATTTGGTTGGATAAAGGCACAGCTGACCTAACAGTGGTGGCAGTCCTGCTTTGAGTGGGGTGATCTTCAGGGTGCTGTCCAACCAACATTTCTACGATCTCATTTCTTGACGTAAAATTATCAGTATAGGTACTGCCCACTTCACAGCACAGATGGAATTTTAGGAGAAATTGTGAACAATCAAAGCGACACTACGTAGACAACTTGCTGCAATCCAAACATGTCATCCAACCTGAATCAATGAATGCACAGGCTGCATATTCAGCTGCATGTATTTTCCATTCAGCCAGATCACACAAATACAATTGTGTGCTTCACGAAGCTTTTCCCACCGCACCCAAGGTGCTGAGGCACTAGCAGACTCAGCTGTTGATTTTCTGTAATTGCTTCCAGATTCACCATTTTTGGCAGGCCAAGTCAGCACAGATTGCTCTTTCTTTTATTTTTTTTTCTTGGCTTGCAAAACTCTTGAAGCACTCAACATGCTTCAGACACAAATACAGTACCAAGAGATCTTACAATCCATATGAATTCATAGATTGCTGTGTCAAATGCATTATCAGCCTGCCAGACTACCACTCTGCACTTACTCATTTATATGAAGGAGGAGCAGTATAGAAGCCAATCCTTGCTGGAACAGCATTGTCAAGCATCCAACATACTGGCCAGTGTGCCCAGTTTCAGTATCTGTGAACACAGCTGCAGCACCATGTAATGTCTCAATAGTAATTACCCTTTCCACACTTAAATTTTCTATTATTTTAATCTAGGAGTATAATCGTTTTGCATGTAACAAAGTCACGCTATTTAGGAGACCATTGAAACCGAAAAAGAAAGCTGATTTGCAGAATTCTTGGCGTTGACAGATTTTGGGTTGTGTTACTTCCCATTTTCTCTGCAGCGCTGTACTGTATTCCTGCCCTTTCGAAGCCAAGAACGGCACACAAACACCTCTTTCTAAGCAGTGCCACGTAATCTTTTCAGACCTACCCACCATGCAGGAGTGTTTAGAGATTATTTTCATTACAGAAATACTGGGATTTGTGTTGTTAGCAAATTCACATGTCAGGTGCAATTCTTTTCATTACAGCTTCTATTACCTGCTCCTGCCTGCTTGCACAGTGATCCATACATCCCGTGGTAAGTAAACCTCCCAGGGAATGTACTGCAATTTCCAGAAACAAAAGGTCACTGAGAGAGCCATCTTCGTTTCACCAGAACTTCCCAAGCATTTCTGTCTCTTTCCTACGTAAATAACATGCATGGATTTTTTCACATCTGATCAATGTTCTTCCCACCAATCACAAACTGAAGAGGCAGTTTTGCATTTATCTGTATTTTACATAATCTTATTATCTTTGGTGAGATATGGAAGACATAAATCAGCATGTAATTCAAAATTTCCAGCATTCCTTCGGTTTAAAATGAATTCATAATACAGAATAGCAGAAATAATAATCCCCAACCTGGTGTTTTACATCAATTTTTGACATCCTAATCCCATTGATTGCTAATTTTATTAAGTTTTACACTAACCTCCATCCTGTTATTGTCTGGGACATATTTACAAAAAATTTTAAAAGCACGTGATACTTTCAAAATTATCTCAGCAGAGAACTTACACAAAAATCTATAGGAGGACCTACCTCTCCTGGTGCACTCTTTCCCCTGAAATATCTAAGTACTCCTAAAACATCTTTAGCTTTGAAAAGGGTAATGAGGGCACCTAAGAAAGAAGTTTATTTGCAAATGAGGCCACATAACCTTATTAAACAGTTTGTGTGTGGGAGCTGGCAAAACCACCTCTTGCAGTCTACCTAGTAGAAAAATGCACCTCTTGGTTGTTTCTAATCATTCAAATTTGGGTGCTTAGAGACCTCACCCTCTAAAATATGAAAGGGAATTCATTATGGGAGGAGTTGCAGTAGGTTTGCTTGTTTTTCTCCCTCACTTGGGAAAACAAAAAGCTTCATGCAAAGGATCTTAATATTTGTCTGTTTAGGGCAGGTTTGTATTGACTGATCCAGCAAATCCAGTTCTGTTTACAGTCACACACCATTGCTAAGAAGGCAAAGACATTTGCATGAAACCACAATTTTTCGTCTGGACATCATTTTGTTATTCTTAGCGGAAACAAAATTACCCCATTTTGTGCCACCTTCTCTCTCCACACATTCCTCTTCTGTATTCCACATACTTGGCTGACCCCTTGCCTCCTTTTGCCCCACTCTGCAGTAGTTTAATGATGACCACATGCCCCAAGTTTACCCATCAGAGGGTTATATGGGACAGCATCAGAAGCCTTCCTTGTACTGCCTGCCTGCAAGCCACCTTTTATAGCACGTTTTTGACTGTCAGGTGTCCTTTCTTCCTAGGTGGTCACAATGATCTCTCCCCATTCCTGCTGGGAGTCTCCTGCATCAGAGCGGTTTTTCATCCCATCTTCAGTGCCTCTTTTAGGAGCTGAGAGTTCTCCAGGGCTCCCTTTCCCATTAAAATTCCTTTCCACAAGACTGCATTTACCAATTCTTTGAGTGTGTTGAAGTCTTCTGGTTTAAGTTCATTAGTCCACTGCTTCTGCTTGCTCCTCTCCTGAAACTCAAGAGCTCTGCTGATTTGTGATCTTTTCCACTCAGATCACCTTCCTCATCAGCAGCAGCAGCCTCTCATCCAGTTTTCCCACATTAACCAGAAGCAAACCACAAGCCAAAAGGTACAGCTGCACATGCCTCATATCACCGCAGCAAAAAGCTGCTCTTTATCCACAAAACTTCAGGGATGGGCTACACACTGTAATTGCCTCCTGAACACATATCTAGGACAGAGTTTCCAGTGCTGTGGGGTGTATCCTACAGGAGTTACAGGCATCACTTTCCCACATTCCCTGCTGCATGCAAGGATCTGGTTCAAGGTATAAGCTCACTGCAGTTAAAGAAGAATGCTTGTGCCTCTGCAATCAGACTCCTCGTCTCCATGCAAGCAATTCCACTAGGAGCCAGGAACTAGCTCAAACGCTTTAGCTCTGTGCTGTCCCCCACTCCCAGTAAGCCTAGGATGTAACTAACTGACTGGAAAGAGATGAGCCTGGGAACTCCAAAGCTGTGCTGGCATCCCCATCCCTGAACCAATGCACTTCTTTCCCCAGTGACAGGCAGTCAGATGTTCAGATGGAGATATTGATTTTGCAGTTCTCATCTTGGCTGCTGAATTTCTCTCTGAAGCCAAGGAAAGTGGCATCAGGAAACCAGCAACACTGGAAGTCACACACATTGTCTTAAGAAAGGGCAACAAAAAACTCCCAACAAATTCCACAAAAACAAGGCATATAAATCTGAAATGCAGAATTCACAAAAAAAAAGAAAAAAACCCTTTGCCTGGATTTCTCCCAGAAACAGCCACAAAAATTCTCCCTTAGGCTGATAATCAAGAAAATTATCTTTTAGTTCTACCCACATCATCTTACATGGTATTTTAAACATAATATTATTCATGATAATTTTTCACTTCTAATTGCAATGTCCTTTCACTTCTCTTACTTCTAAGTGCCAAGCTTACAAGAGCTAAGCAAAACTCTTTTCAGTGTCAAATTCTCCCCAATTTAAAGGGCTAGCTGCACTGCATTACCATTTAACACACATCCTGCTTTTTGTGGTTCTGTCTTGCTTTTGCTTTTCTCCACTTATTACTTTCTTTGCTTTCTCCACTTTCTATTTCAGGCTGCCAAGGAGAAAGCAGAGACCGACTCCCACAATGAAATGCTTCACCTGCAGAGCCTGCTGAGAGTGAAATTGATAAAGGACAGCACCAGCCCAGGCAATTTCACTCACAGCGGGCACTTGCAGGTGAAGCACTACCATAAAATGGGCAAGGTTACTTGCCTGCTGCCTCCCAGCACAAGCCACAAGTTGATAGCTGCTTGTTTCATGACCTTTTCAGTTGTCCCCTGCCATGCACCACTTGCTCTGACCCCAGTGTGAGAGGCAGGAAACAGCCATGTAGCCCAGTGTTTGCAGGAAGGGGTTGAGCCCAGGTAAGCGCTCCAAATGTTAAAAACTTGGCTGTAGGCTGGCCTGGCCATGGGACTGCTCAGGCCACCTTCCCACCAGGGGCATCCTCAGGGGGATGTCTGCAGCCCCACCCACCTCTTCATGTAGTACAACAGTCTCACAGAGCTGTCACCACTGCATCTGCCTGACAGGACAAAAGCAACTCATAGATGTTTCTGTAACATCTCTGTAGAGTACCAGCCTGATGCTTGATGTCATTTAAGACAACCTATACATCATTTTAGTTGCTGGTTCCCATGGATCTATTTCAACACAGGTTTGATCCCAGGGGATCACTCTCACTGTCACTCCAACATTGCTTTGCCCCAGTCCTGCTTTCTTCGCTATTTGAAAAACTTGTGTATTAAAGAACAATTTTAGTCAGCCCAGGATTTTTTTTTTTTTATTTTGATAGGAATGTTCCTCAGAGCCTGACAAATACCAGGGCTGATGTTTTCCCCAAGACAGGTTAGTGTAAGGAGTAGTCATAAGAGAATTGTGGTGATGCAAACTAGGGAAACTGGGCTCTGCCATCTACCCCTTTTTTCAATACTAGGAGTAGGGGATGAAACTCAGAATCTTCAGATTTAGAAAAAACAAATAAACAACCGAACTTTTTGTATGTAATTCATCATGTGTTTAACAAGGTAATTACACTATTTCATACCCAAGACCAAAATATTTTGAAATCTAAAAAAGCTTAAGTCTTTCAGGAGACCAGTCATAGTTTCACTTAGATCACATGGATAAAGCGAGCTTAAAAGTTACAACAGATCACCTTTCTCATACTTCAGGGCATAAAATTCCAGGAACAGAAGGGATTATTGAGAAACTCCCTTTCTGAACAGTGCTTCTTATGGAATGCTACATAGTCCTTGTTAGAGACTTGAATACCAGGCAGTGCCAGACATGTGGCAAAGCAATTCCTGCAGCACTGGTGGGGGGAAATCATTGCTACAAATATTCTTTCTATAAATACCCACCATAACATTTACAAAATTCAAGGAGTGAAATTAAGACCTAAGGACCACAGTGCAAGCTCAATGTACTTGAATACCCAGCTCCTAATTTGGAACATAATTCTCAATTGAAATTAGTGGCAAAATAGAAGTCTCAGAAGGATTTAACTGCCTCAATGCCTTCATGTCTAGATTTCCAGTAGATGCATCTCAAATCAGCTCTGCAGCCTTTACCGTGCTGTTCCAGAAGGCTTCTCACAATCTGAAGAGCAAAGTTCACCACCAGGAACTGGCCTTGGGTAAAGACCTTTATCAATGACTGTGGCTGATTACAAGTGTGATTATTGTCGTGGCACGGGAGGATATAGGACAAGGACAGAACACTTCAGAAGTGTGACCACAGATTAACTGCTAATAAGCAGACGGTCTCTGTGTGTTCCCATTTATGACCTAGGAACAGATTATAATACTTTCTTTTAAATTATTTTTTCCCAAAAGATCTAGTTTAACTCTTGTCAAAGATCCTGAGCCAAAGATCAGGATCTTGTCCTGATCAAAGATCAAAGATCTTGTCCAAGATTCTTCTTGGAGGAAAAAAATCTACAGCAGATTCTTCTTTTCCCAGTTGATAGAAATTGGTGACCACTAATGATTTAAGCTTGAAAACTTAAAAAAGCCTGTGCATTTAAGCGGACAGTAAAACTATTACTTGACCATGCTCACTGCTGAACAGGTAACTAGCTCAACTGATTTGGGGGTCACAGAGCTATAAAAAGAAAGCATTTCTCTTTGTTTTATCCACTAACATATTACAGTACAAGTGTTTGTTTCTTTGCAGTCTCTGTAATTCATACTGATGTTAACAGCATTATATTTTTACACACTAATTGGTGCAGCCTGTACCAGATCCGCTTCAAACATGAGAGATGTGAGCCAGGCAGGCAGCAATCTTCCCACACTTCCTTTTGTGCTGGTTTAAAACTCACCAGGGACCTCATAGAAACCTTACCAATAGCAGCAGCTGAAACGAGTCATAAATGTAGCTGCTCCCAAAACCCAGAGTGTGCAGGCTGCTCTGGCTGGTGCCACGTGTCCCCTCTCCCTCCCAGAGGAGTCTGGCTTGTGTTTGCTGCAAGGCATCACCACGTCCATCTTGGCACACTCATTTCTCTGAAGGGATGAATTTAGCTTTAAATATATTGTAATTGTCTCAGAGTTTACTTTTAAGATATAATTCATTAGCTGTTTTTTCCTGACAGAACTCTTCTTTGCCTATTTTATTCAGTCAGTCCTTTCTCTTTTTTAACTTAGAGAGTCAGGCATTGGACTGATTGCATATTTCTAGTGCCCTGTGCAACAGAGGGAAAAAGGACATAGGCCTCCATAGCATACCAAAAGCTTGAATGGATTTATGTTAAATATTATTCTGAAGTTGGTCATAAAATCACAGGAAGTGCTGAATCTAATGCCTGAACAAGGATTAAAAAAAAAAAAACAGGCCACAAAACCAGACTTGCAAGTCATAAAGACCAAATAAAATCAGCAATGGCATAACCAGATGAGTTTCTACACACCTTGTGACTACCCAGAACACTGCCTTGTTTACTTAGGTAATGATGTGGCTTCTATATGAAAGGACACATTTTTCCTGAGAGACTGTGGCTTTACCTGGACCTGAAGGATAAGCACACCTTGCATGCCACCAAGCCCTGATGAAGTCTTCGTCATTACTTCTCATTTTGTAGAAAAATGGCCAACCTACCAGTGCAGGGGCTACTTAACAGCAGGGCATTTCCCCCCAGATATGAATGACAAATATGAAGTTTGTCATTGTTAGTGCTGGTTGCCTTGAGAGAGAAAAAGAATGCACTTATTTACAAAACTCTGTGTTTTAGTTGCTAGGGGAGCTTTGGGTTCCAGGCTGCATACAGATAGTTTATATAAAATTAAAAAAAAAAAAAAAAAAAGAAAAAATAAGTTGAAAAGACAGCAGCAAAATGGACATCAGTTGTATCCAGTAAGCACCCGAAACGTTATGCAACACAGCATTATTTTGTTCTTCTGATACTAAAACTGGAACAGAAGTGTAACCTGTCGTGGAGGAAACAACTGTGTGCTTGCACCTGCCCCGGCAAGGATTATTTGTCTGTTCCACAGCAAGTGGAACAGCCCCACAGCTTGGCTACTAAGGCACTCAAGCAAAAGAGGGAATATGCTAGAAGGCATTAGACACTGAGCTATAGGATATGAGGGACTTTTAGGACTTTGTTTCTGAAAAGAAGAGCTAAACTGTAGGAACTGTGAATCCTCAGATGAGGAAGGCACCGCTTGGAGCCCAGACATGAGCAGCAAAATGTGAGAACCACCACAAGAATAGCAAAAGTTATTCACAACACTTTCTGATAAAAAGAAGGGGAAACACTTTTCAAGGAGTGACACTTATGTCCCCAGAAGTTTCCAACTGCTCTATATTATCTTTGTATTTTCTTGTAACAATAATTTAACAGGACAAAAAACAGAATGCCCTTTTGCATTGTCTTCTGTTGGTTCATTAGTCTCTGAAACAGTATTTTTTCTTGCATTTTATTTCATAGTCTTGCATAACCTTGAAATTTCTGATTATAAAACCTGTGATACTTGTTCTTCCAGTACTAAAACCACACCCCCTGAACTGTAACCTATGGCTATAAAACTCGTAGCAGGGAAATTTAAGGAGAGAAATTATCAAGCAAGTTCCCACTGAATTTCTCATTAGAGAGGATGGGTTTTGCCCAGCTTCAAACTGAATCTCGAGGACCATGGCCATTCCTGGGATTGTAACCCATGGTTATAGTTGCTCCAAAATAACATAGCCTACGAACTGTTTTTCCACATCACCTCTGCAGAGCAGTGAAGAGGGAGGATCATAGCATATGGCACCACATCCACAGAAATGCTGTTTGGACCAACTGGCAGAGCACTCCTCAAAATAGCTCTGAGTCAGCAGGTTTTGCAGTCACGAAGGCAGAGCAAGAGGAGAGATTTAAGCAGATCACAAAGCATTTAAGCACACACCACAACTCCTACTCATGGCGCAGCTTTCGAAGCGTTCTCAAGGAAGAGGAGGATTAGATGGGCAAAGGCTTTTAAATATTCTCTCATGCGAAGGAATGGAATTAGGCCCACAAAAGTAATTTGCTTGGAATATTAACCTGGGAAATGGGAGATACATTTGAACTCCCTTGTGGCAGAAGAGAAACTGAACTTGGGTCATTTACAACCTGATTATCCTAACCATGAGTAATTTTAAATAAAAAGAGGGAACTGGGATTTCTTCTCCAGCTGTGCTTGTCATAAGGCTTGGTCTTATAATTGTGCTCTTAGGATATCTACAGGATGAGACAAGTAGGAATTGGAATGAGAAAGGTAGATGAACAACTTATATTTTAAATATATGGAGAGTTCAAAAATATCTAATGTATATGCTATAAATTAACATGCATTCATCTCAAACTTGAAGAATGGCTTGTGTAATGTTGAAAATTCATAAAAATGTATTAAAATAACCTCACCTAAGGACTATGTTATGTAGCCTAGGTGCTTAGATGCCCAACCCTGTATCTGGTCAGATGCTGTGTGAATTGACCCACCTGAAGCTTCACCCTGCCCTAGACAGGTTGGCTACTGTAGGATTGTGTGAACAATAGGTGTGTCCCCCAGCCCTGTAATAAATAGCAGAAATGAAATAGAAGACACTGTGAGAACCAAGGCAATTAGTGGAAATGCTGCAGCATTTACAAAAATAGTATTTCATGAGAGGGTGTTGTTTGGAGTTTCTGAAGCTGCACAAACCCAAACTGATGGAATGCTTTAGGAAGTAGGGAAAGGTAAATGATAATCTGAGCAATGTCCTCTCCTACATCATCAAAACAGATTTTTTATGTCTGCCCCTCTTACAGGGTGGGTTTTATTCCCAGTAAATTTTTGTCAGTGATATATGACAGCAGCCATCGGTGATATGGAGGAAGCAGAGACACGGATTGTTCTGAACGCTCTGCTGCAATGGACAGCCACCACAGCCAACATCTGTCTGTCTGCCTGTCTGTCTGCCTGTCTGCCTGCCTGCCCACCTGCCTGCCTCCTCCCCAGCTCCACTCAGCCAGCAGTATGTCTCACCCTGAGAATCGGGTTTGAAGACCGTGAAGAGTTGTCCACCCAGGAGGATTAAAAAAACCCAAAAACCCATGAGAATAAAAAAAACCAAAACCCCATGAGAATTAAAAAGAACAAAACCAGACAGGGATGCTGTTTGCTCTGGGTCTGGTAAGGGCAGTATCACGCCATGGTCACACGATACCTGAGTCTGGAGGGCATCCTGCCTCCTTGACCACCCAGCCTTCAGAGGTGATTGCTCCCTGCCTAGCTGTGTCGGTCATTAATTCCCCACAAGAGCCCATGGGAAGAGAAGTGAGGAATAAAGACTGGATTTTCTATTTTAAAGAGATTATATTGTGCATTAAGTTTTTCATATTTGTATAAAAAAAAGTGCCTTGTTTCCCACCCCTTTTCCAATAACAACCATATTCTGCTGCCTCTAGAAGAAGCTCCTGTTTTGTCTCAGTGCTTTGAAATTAACTTTATATTCTAATAACCCCTTCCTCACTTAGGAACTCTTGAACTGGAAACTATTGGGAATTCAGGGGTGCTGGTAAGAGGGGCTGGGCATGGCAGTTCCCTCCTCCCAGTGAAGCCCTTGAGAACTAAGAAAAAAAAAATTAAATCCAGACAAAATTGACTTTTGAAAAAGCAAGGACTGCAGGACAGTTGTGAAGCCAGTGCAGCCTGACCGGGATCGGTGGACCCAGGCTTTGCTGGGATTGACTGCCCAGAGGTGGAGCTCCCAAATGACAGCTGAGCACCATTCCTATGTATCACAGGATCACTGAATGGGACAGGTTGGAAGGGACCACAGTGGGACATCTGGTTAAACCTCCCTGCTCAGGCAGGATGATCCCAGAGCACAGGGCACAGGATTGTGCTCAGACGGTTCTTGGGTATCTCCAGTGAGGGAGACTCCACAGCCTCTGCCTCTCTGAGCAGTCTGTTCCAGTGCTCAGTCACTCTAACAGTAAAGAAGTTTGTCTCATGTTCAGGTGGAATTTCCTGCACGTGAGTCTCTGTCCGATTCCTCTTGTCCTATTGCCCGGCACCACCGAGCAGAGCCTGGCTCCATCCTTTTGGCATCCTCCCTTCAACACTGATAAACATTGATGAGATCCCCTCTCAGCCGTCTCTTCCCGATGCTGGACAGGCCCAGCTCTCTTAGCCTGTCCTGGTAAGAGAGATGCTCCAGTTCCTTGATCATCTTTGTCACCCTCCGCTGGACCCACTCCAGGAGCTCGTGTCTCTCTCGTACTGAGGAGCCCAGAACCGGACACAGCACCCGGGCTGAAGACAAGGGCCGGATCACCACCCTCGGCCCGCTGGCAAGGCCGCTCCTCGCGCACTCCCGGCGGGACGGGGCCGCGCTGCCGTGGCAACGGGGGCGCGAGACACCCCGGAAGCGAACGCGCGCGCCGGCCCCGCCCCCCCCTCGGTGCTCGGTCAGGCGGCCCCGCGCGCGGCGGGTNGCTGCCGCGCTGGCGACGGCCGCCGCGCCCGCCGCCGCCTTCTACCTGCCGGGCCTGGCGCCCGTCAACTTCTGCGAGGCCGGCAAGGAGAAGCCCGAGTGCAAGGTGAGCCCGGGGGGGCGCTGAGGGGAGGCCCTTGCGGCCTGGATGTTGTCCCCCTCCTGCGGGGGCTGTGGGGTTTGTCCGGAGGGTTTGGAGCTGCCCCTCCGTGCCGTACCGAGGCTCCCCGGCGGCGTGGGGGCTGTGGCTGCGGGGACTCGGAGCGTGGTCCGGTTCCCGCTTTGCTCGAGTTGTTCACAGAAGCGTTAGGGTTAGAAGGGACCTCTGGAGATTATCTGGTCCAACCCCTCCACCAAGACAGGGTCTCCTGGAGTAGGTGGCCTGGGAAGGCGCATGAATGTCTTCAGAGGGGGAGACTCCGTAACCCTCTGGGCAGCCTGTTCTAGTGCTCTGCCGCCCTCAGTGTAAAGAAGTTCTTCCTCGTGTTGACGTGTAACTTCACGTGGTTTAGTTTATGGCCATTGCTCCTTGAAAAGAAAGTTCGTGAGACAGAGGACCCAGGGGAATGGCAGAGGTGCTTGCCTGGCTTAGCTCCGGCCTGGCTGGGAAGTGACCACAATCCCTCCGTGGGAAGGAGAGAGCTGTCGACTCATCCTGTGAGTTACGCCCACGTCGGGGAAGTAGGAAGCTCCGGCCGGTTATCTTTTGGGCCTTTTCAAATCCCTCCAGGAAAGCTGCAGCAAGTAAGGATGGCAGTGACAGGTCATGCCGAGAGGGGTGTGTGTGATTCTTGGCAGGAGTGAGCAGCTGGTGGCTGGAGCAGATAGCAAAAGTAAGCATGCAGTAACACTGTCTTTGCTGTGTCTTCCTGGCTGTAGAACACTGAAGTGTAGGGGCTTCTAGGCCCTGGAGTGTGAAGTGAAGCTTAAACTTACCTTCATGCCTGCAGAAGTGACGAGCGAAGTTCGCATAACCAAATAACTCATTTGTAAGGATATTGGTGGGGAGCATTAATGTAAATCTCCTCTGATGAAAAATTGTCTTTGCTACTTTGGGGCACCTGTTGGAGTTATTTCCTGCTGCTGTGATGGCAATTACAGCAGACTGTGCTTTAGCACTCAAATGAGAAAGTTCAAGACCAATCAGTTTTACGATACATAGTCTTACTACTGGAGTAGAAAGTGGCTGTCTTGCACTTTCTGAGCTCTCAGCTTCTGTGTTGCATGAAACATTGGTTCATAATTCTTCAGAATAAGAGCCTGCTTAAACTCTATGCTTTTGGTAAATACCATGTGCTGACTTTATCCTTCTGCTGTCCTGAATCAGCGGAGCCGGGAATAAGCCAAGCACATAATGAAGGCGCTTCAGCTGTAGTAAAATATCCTGTGGACATTCTTTTATAGCACAGCAGAAGTGATGTTTGGAAGTGACCTCAGCAGGTCACATACTGCAGCCTCATGAGTATCGAGCATGAGAGGACAGAAAGCACCACTGTTGTCAACACTAGGTCAACTCATCTCTACCTTTGTTTAAGCAAGCTTTGGAGACATTCAAGCATGGAGTATCCATCTCCTCCCTGGGTGACCTGTTATAGTGCTGCACCACCCTCTTAAGGAATGGGTTTTTTTCAAATACAGGCTAAAACTTTCAAGCTGCAGTTTGTGTTTTTTTCACAACATCCCTGAAAAACATTGCTATGTTTGGATTATTCCTGTTTTGAGCTTGTAGAATAAATATTTAAGTCAGGTGGACCACTTAGCCTACTGTCTTTTGTAACCAACCTGAGACACTTATGGGGTGATCTTTCTTAGATATCTCTCCATTTTTATACCTCATATAACATGTACAAAATGTTTGTCTTCTCCTGAGATTTTATCATTTAATAAATGTGGAGTGAGGTACTTGGGTAATGTAAATGTGCCACCAGCAGGCAGCTGAACACCTCAACAGTTACAGTAGTGCAAAAATTCTTTCTGCAATTCCACCTCTTATAAATTTCCTTATTAGATATAGGCATATGGAGAAGTCTAAAGCATTCTTCACGTCTGATTCTCTCCTTGTAGTCTGCAGCTGAATGTACTCTGGTCCCTGGTAAGGAGAAACACTATATGATCAGATTATGGCTGTATCATATTTATGTAAGTGGATAAAATTAAGCTTCCTTGGACAGACTTCATTTTTTACAGTTCTCACAGATTAAATAGATTTCTTGCAATTACCACTGTTAATTGCTATGCCAGTAATAGTGAATTTTCCTCTGCATGAGGATTTCAATCCACATGCCAGATCTTAATACCTATTATTTGTCTATAATGATCCCTGGGATCTCCTGTCCTGTGTTGGTGAGATGGGATGAGATGTTGTTTAACGGGGCATGTAGCTAAGAGCAGTGGGACCCATGGCTTTCCCCCTTTCTCCAAGTTTCCTGCTAATCTGCTTGGGCAAACTCAGTTTGGCTGCTTCTTCTGGTTTTGGTTGGAATATCACCAGAAATGGAATGGGATCTATGCAGACTTAAATAGTAATTCTTGCTTGAAGATTAAGAATCCTTACTCAGTTTTTTAAAATACTGATCGCTCCAAAAAGGGTTTGGTGTTGTATGGGAAATGGTTTATCAAATATGCTGATTGGCAGTAATGCATATAATTCTTAGAAAAAATTGCAGCATTCACATAAAACTCCTCCAATGAAAAGTAGCTAATTTAACGCCATGGTTCTGTGGCCAGCTGAGGCAGTCTAGTTCCCTGCTGCTGAGAGTAAGAGATTTCATTCCTGTCTTCCCCTGGGCAATGTGTTCCTGTCCTCTGCATTGACCCTGCTGTGTTACTTGGTGGTTTTTTAGCTTAACATGGCAGGAGACTGTCCAGCTTTTTGCCAGTCTAGCTTCCTGCTGTGTTAGGGAGTTGAAATGGCTTGCAGAATTATGGCGAACGTGCACTACCCAGAGGTGAGCAGCAGGTCTGCATGGCTTAGAGCAGGGGAAAGATGAGCCTCAAGGTGTGTCTTCGCCTAGTGGGTCATGCTAACAGCTCGCAGGACTTCCCGTGTCTCCCCGGACTGCGTCGTGACTTCCACATGGACTGCTAAAGTATATCAGTAAAACACAGTACCCAGTTGAAGTATCCGAGCTACAGATACATGTGTACGTTTCCATCTTTTCTTTCCCTCCAGAATTTCTTGGTTTGGCTAAACTTGAGTGAATTTTCATAGGGAGGAAATGCTCTTCTGTTGGTAAGGAAATAGATGGCTTGCTGTTGAAAGGGAGAGGGCTTGTTCTTGAGAGCATTCACCTTAGTTTTGCCCTTCAGCTCTTGTCTGATTTCACAGTAAGACAGCTCAGTCTGTGCTGTGGTTTAACCCTAGCTGGCAACTAAGAACCACACAGCTGCTTGTTCCCTGCTGACCCTAGTGAGATGGTGAGGAGAATTGGGGGGTAAAGTAACTTGTGGATTGAAATAAGAACAGTTTAATTGAAATAAAGTAAATATACTCATACTACTAACAATAGTAACAATAGTAATAATTTTAATGGAAAGGGGAGAGAGAGAGGTGAATAAAACCCAGGCAAAACAAGTTAAGCAATACAGTTGGTCACCACCTACTGTTGGATGCCCAGCCCATCCCATCCCAGTGATCGTCCCCTTCCAGCCAACTCTCCCAGTATATACACTGAGCAGGACATTCCATGGTATGGACTGGTCCTTTGGCTAGTTCAGGTCTGCTTCCCCTGGCCATGGTCCCTCCCAGCTTCATGTACACCTCCGTGCTGTTCAGAACATGGGAAACTGAAAAGTCCTTGACTCAGGGAAGCACTGTCTAGCCACAACTTAAAGCTTCAGTGTGTTATCACATTATTCTCTCATTGAATACAAAACATAGCACTGTACCAGCTACTAAGAAGAAAATTCTATCCCAGCCAAAGTGAGGACAGCCTGCTGTGATACTAAGAACTGCTCTTTAAATTTTTTTTTTATAAGTCTTTTGCTGTTTAAGCTCATTGGATTGGTTTACTGTGCAAGCAGGTAACTGCCAAAAGAAGTGTAAGGCAAACGCTGAAATTTATTGGAACTACAAGACTAGAATAAGGGAAGGGATTTTGAGACTAGGAGGGAAGAGTAAGAGACCTCTCCATTTGCATAGAAATCTGTAATTAATGTGTATAGACCAAACAAGTCTGAAACCGCAGTAGATTGAATTTCAGGTTCTTACTCCAGAATTGCTAGAGTTCCTGAAAAACTTTTATAGGAAGGTAAATGTGGGTATCATTGCCTTCTCTTTGAAAAGAGATTCTGTTCAAACTTAAAATGTTGTATCAGTCCAAATACATTGTTGAAATTCTCATAGTTCAGTTTTTAGTTACTATACAGATTAAATTGTGGAGCATCTTAATTACAGGGAGAAGCACTGGTCTCAGCTGCACTTTTCTTCATGTTCTTTTCAGATTTCTATTGCGCAAAAGTTGTGGTGATGACTAATATGACTCTAACTTGGTACATTAAACTCAAACACTGGCAACTGTGCTAAGGATATTATTTTTGTGCATGATTTCCTGCTCTCTTGTAGTTGGAATGGTTATGTTAGCCTTTAAGTGTTTTTGTCATGCGGTCACTGCTTTTGCGATGGTTAGATAGTGCTTTACTTATGCTCCCAGCGGATATAGTTCATTGCACATCAAGATGTATGATTACATAGATCTTACATTTTCAGCTTTCCTTAACCTTATTCAAACAAATCTATTTTTACATATCCATGGGAATTGAAGAAGTGCTTTAAATATAACGGCTGATTATCTCTGCTCTTTCAGTCTGGAATCGAGCTGTTTGTCAACAGGCTTGACTCAGTAGAGTCTGTCCTCCCCTACGAATACACTGCGTAAGTATATTGTACTGTTTGTGCCATTTTAATTGTCAGTTTTTCCAAAAATATGGATTTAATTTACCTAAAAGTATTACCTACATCTTGTTACAGCAGTGTGCCACTGAGGCATGACTATTTATTTTGCTAACGTAAGTTTACAAATACAGAATTTTCAATGAGCAGATGGATGCCAGCGTTGTTTCCTTTGTCTCAGTTGTCTTTGCTCATACTTCAGTGCATGGATTTATAGGCCCTCATGCAGGCTGAATCACTGTTGTAGTGTAACTTAAGGTTAAAATATATGTGTATAAATATATGATACTTTACTACATTAGTTGTCACTGTAGATCAAAGTAGTAGCCGGTGCCAGATGAGTTAAAGTGGTAATGAGGTGTGAACATCCCATCAGTTATCTTAATGAAGTGTTAAATGTTTTCTTTGTACACATCATAGGAGTGTACAAAATGTATCAGTGCCTGGTACAATTATGTAAAGTTTTTGCTGTAAAGAATATTTTGACTGTTAATATTGAAGAGCTTTAGCACCAGTTATGTCTACACTTTAAAGAACACAAATGTGGTATATTTAAAAATAGACTGGAGAAACGTGGAGGATGTGCTATTAAATGCGTTAGTGAATAAAACTGTAATAACCTGTTTAATAGTTTTTGTTGTAAGGGAGCCTTTTTATTTTATTTTATTTTGTTTTATTTTAATTTTATTTTCCCTCAAATTCAAGAATCTGGCCTGCATGCTTTTTTCTCAGAGTCATTATTAAACTCTAGGTGAAGATTTAATTCTTGTCTAAATTCCCTGTTCAATTAGGAAACTTCTAATAACTCAAAGAAACTTACACTTCAATATTCTGAAATAGCTGATGAAGAGATTTGATGTTTGGTTCTGTTTCATCTGGTTTATTTTCAAACCAAGATAGTAATTTTCACACTTCACAGGTTAAATGAAGAAACCGTTGTCTACAGGGAAAGCTGTATTAGTTCCTTTCCTTGTGATGAACATGTTGATTTGGGAACATTATTTGCAGATGAGAATATTTAATTTGTTTTTGTATCTTTAATTCAGGTTTGATTTTTGTCAAGCAGAAGGAAAGAAGCGTCCATCTGAAAACCTTGGCCAAGTCTTGTTCGGAGAGAGGATAGAACCGTCTCCTTACAGGGTTTGTTCTCTGACAGGAGGTGTTTGGTGATGTGTGCATTCAAATGTAACCAAAGGAGATCAGAATCTTGGAGATGATTTTCACAAGGGCTTTATCTGAGAAAGCTTCAGCATCTGAAGTTCCACACGATAGAAATCTGTCAGTTTAACCTAATTGTAACTGTGTGCTTTGCATCGTGGAGCTGTGCAGGTTATCTTCTCTTTTTGGGATCTGACAAAACCGGATTATTGCTGCTCAGCAGTCTTGTTTCTTGGAACCAAATCTGAAAATATTGCAGCCATAACACAGAAGAATTCTAAATGGTGTTAGCTTGCTGGTCTTTTCTGGTGACTGAAGCTCTCACATTCTCTTCTACAGAGGTAGTAGGAGAGAAAGTTATCAATTGAAGCTGCCTGTGACAGCATGGCTGCTGTGAGGTCAGATGACTTATCTGGTAAATCATGGCAGAAAATGTGTTTTAGTCAGTAACAAGGAGCTCTTGCTGTAGGGCTCCTACCGTCATCACAGGAGTGGTCTATAGCACATGCCAATATAAAAACCTCCTCTGGAGGGTTAATGTACCTAGTCTCAGTGATTTGTTAGGTGTTTTCATTATAATAGTAAAAGCAGTGAAATGTATAGGAGAAATTGTTATATACTGAAATAAGACAGTTTATTACAACCTTTTTGCTCATGAGTCTTTCAATTTTCTTAGTTCACATTCAACAAGAAGGAGACATGTAAATCTGTTTGTACAAAAACATATGATACCACAAAGCCAGAAGATAAACAGAAATTAGACTTTTTGAAAAAAAGTATGCTACTGAATTATCAACATCACTGGTAAGTTGATATCAAAATTCATAGATTGGTTAGTATAGTATGTTGGTGATCATTTAGTTTATACTTTTATATTTGCAAGTTAATAGAGATGGAACACTAGATATGTGCACTTTATTTCCTCCCCCTCTGTTTTTGCATAAAATGTTATATTGTTTATTGTCTTCATTAGGAAAATGCCTTCACTTGAAGCATAAGCAGAAGGAGCAATGGAAATGAATCTGCTTCTAAACTCAAAGCTTTGTGCTTACTGTAAAATATTGCTGCTTTTTTCACCTTTAAATGTAGAAGTTATTTCTGCCTTAGCTTGAGAAAAGTCTTTACAGGACCTTTATTCTGTTGCTATGTTGTCTTTGTTTTCCTCGAGAGCCCTTGCGCTCGCCTTCAAACGCTGCGTCCAGGAGACAGGATCAACAGTTCTGAAAGACTTGTATGTAATGTTTGTTTCTCATCTATGGATGTGGAAGGGAAAGGTGGCCAATGAAAATTAATTAATGAAATCATTCTGGGAAATGCATAAACGCTTGGTCCTTTCCTATTCTGTGAGCCTCTCTGTAACCATCTGATTGACCTTGGGGCATGCTGGGGCTCTGTTTCAGCTCAGACATTGAATCCTTGTCCGATGGGCATTAAGGGTGGGGCAAGGCTGAGTGTGTGTGCTGAATTTCAGGCAGATTTTCAGTTCCCCAACACTAACTACACCCACATCCAAGAGCTGTGAAATGTTTATCAGCAGGCTCAGTCTTGACACTGGAAATACCCAGCCATGTTATCAGTGTTTATTTAGTGCTTGACGTGTTGGCATGCTCTGCCAGCAGCAGCTTTCAGGTGCGAGAATAGGAGGAACAATTTGGGCATGAGTTCCTGCGGCATGTCTTTGCAAGGAATGTATGAGCTGATGTCACTCATAGGTATGCCCTGATTCCAAGTATGGGACTCCTGCTTTACAGGAACAGACGTGTTGTCTTCATCTAATTGGATTTAAACTTTTTGGGTATTTTAGTAAAAATGCACGTTGAATGTTGCCACTGTCATTAACTGTTTTATGTAATGTCACATTCCATTCCTTCAATTTTGACATAGCTGGAAAGGCAACAAGTTCGTTTTCTACTGCTCTCAGGAACTGATATGGGATATCCCTTTGTGGAAATGAACTGTGGTTCACTTACGTAAATATTTCTGGGAACCTCTTGAAAATGAGTGTAGTAGGATTTTGATAGGTTATGTCAGAAGGGTTCGCGGGCAGTAGTCATATGTTCAGGTAGGTGAACAAGGAAGCCTTAAAGAAACTCTGAAATGTACAGCTACTTTTGCAGGGATTTGAAGTGTATTTGCCTAATGCTAAAATAAGTGGAGTTTCAAACGTACTGGACTTGATTATATTCCTCTTAAATACTACATGTGTTTTTAATATTTGCACCACTTTGAATTTCAGTAATGCACTTGAGTCTGGCATAAAAGACTCGGCTATAAAAGGTTGTGTATGTTTTGGTGTGTAACTTAAAAATAGCTTCCCAAGGCTTAAGAGGCTTGAAAGAAATTAATTTTTTTTTAAGAAAGCCCATAACTTAAGATGATAGAAAGCTGAAACAGAACTGTGTAAAACTAATCATACAAAAAAGTACTTCAGACTGGTTTGGGGTTTTTCCCTGTAAATTAAATTGTTTAAAAAATATACTTATTGTATTCAAGTATACTTTTTTTTTTTTAATCAGTGTAGCTAACTTGGTAGGATTGTTGAGATTTAAGTAAGATATAATTCTGGTTTTCAGTGTGAAAACTTACCTTGAAATTTAGGTTATTTCTTAGTTCTTTTAATGGCATTTTTACTTTTTTTTTTTTTTTTTTTTTCTGCCCACTGCCCTGAAACTTTAGGACCAGTGAAAAATCCCTGGTTATGTCTAAGCCTGGTTATGTTATGTTAGTTCTCCTTAGCCACAGCTTCACAAAGTGGCAGTGGCTGGATTTTGTGATTAATGATCCATGCTCCAGGAGTATGGTACAGAGGTATGTTGTACAGGGATCAACAAGGTAGCATAAATGAGGATTCAGTAGAGGGTTATTATCCAGCTTCAATTTATCATGAAATTCCTTGGGAGCGCAGATGGTGCAAAGTACTTTTAAGGTTTCAAAAGCCACTTAATAAGATTAGGAGTTGACATACTGAATTGGACTCAACAGCTGTACTGATATCTTGGCTGACAATGTTCATCACCAGATGTTCTTGAGAGACATATAGGAACACTATTGAATAGCATATTTGCTCCACATGTATAATCTCTTCAAGTCATTTTAAATTTGAAGATTAGCTGTGAAAAGTGATTTGCTTCTTAAACTATCAATTTGTTCCAGCATTGCTGCTTGAAGGCAGCTCAGTATGTCTACTGCATAGATGCAAAGAAAAGCCTTTATCCAAACCAAACTGACTTGCAATATGTTAATGTTGCCTTGTTTTAATTAGGAGATGAAAACACTAACAGAAGCAAGCAATCTGTCTAGTGTATGTTGTGGAGATAAAATTACAAATATACAAGCAAAGAATTGTTTGCATTGGAAAAGACCTTTAAGATCATTGAGTCCAACCGTGTGATGGGTTGACCCTGGCTGGACACCAGGTGCCCACCAAAGCTGCTTTGTCACTCCCCTCCTCAAGTGGACAGGGGAGGAGAAATGTAGTGAAAGGGTCAGGATAAAGGTAGGGAGAGATCACTCATCAGCTACTGTCATGGGCGAAAGAGACTCAAATTGGGGAATTTAGTTTAATTTATTACCAGTCAAATCAGAGAAGGATAATGGGAAATAACCCCAAAGCTTAGAACTCCTTCTCCCCACCACTCTCTTCTTCCCAGGCTTAACTTCACTTCAGTTTTCACCACCTCCTCCCCCCAGTGGCACAGGGAATGGGAATTGTGGTCAGTTCTTCATTACATATTGTCTCTGCCACTCCTTCCTCTTCAGGGTCAGAATCCTCCACACTCTGCCCTGCTCCGGTGTGGGGTTGCTCCCATGGAAGAGTTTTTAATGGATTTCCCCTTTGCAAGTCCTTTCCATGGGCTGCAGCTCTTCAGGAACTGCTCTAGTGTGGGTCGTTTCCATGGGGTGCAGTGCAGTCCTTCAAGAAGAGGCTGCTCCCTGCTCCAGCATGGATCTCCCATGGGTTCACAAGTCCTGGCAAACCTATTCAGGGTGGGATCATCTTTCCATGGGGTCACAGGTCCTGCCAGGAGCCTGCTCCAGTGTGGGTTTCACATGGGATTACTGCCTCCTTCAGGGCACATCCCCCTGCTCTGATGTGGGGTCCTCCATGGGCTGCAAGTAGGTATCTGCTGCTCTGTGGTCCAAGGGGCAGCCTGACTCAACATGGGCTGCACCACAGGCTGCTGGGGAATCTCTGCTCCTGTGCCTAGAGCATTTCTTCCTCCTCCTTTTCTACTGACCTTGGTGTCTGTAGTGTTGTACATATTCCCATTCCTCTCTCAAGCTGCAGATGCTGTTGTGAAGGGTTTTTCCTCCCTTTCCTAAATCTGTTTCCCAGAGGTGCTGCCTCTGGTCACTTATGGACTTGGCCTTGGCCAGCAGGGAGTCTGTTGGAGCCAGCTAGCACTGGCTCTCTCAGACATGGGAGTTCTTACGAAAGCCTCTGGCAGTTCTTACAAAAACTTCTGTACTCCCCTGCCAACCAAGACCTTGCCACACAAACCAAATACAAACATTAACCTAACACTGCCAATTCTACCACAAACCCATGTCCCTAAGTGCCATATCTAGTCTTTTAAATGCTACTGAGGTTGATGACTCCATCACTTCCTTGGACAGTCTGTTCCAATGCCTGACCACCCTTTCTGTGAGGAAAGTTTTTCTAATATTCGACCTGAACCTCCCCTGGCACAACTCGGGGCCATTTCCTCTCTTCCTGTCGTTAGTTGCCTGGCAAAAGTGGCTGACCTACGCCTTGAACATCTGTCACGCATTTGAAGATAGCAGTAAGGTCTCTCTTGAGCCTCCTTTTCTCCAGACTAAACACTCCCAGCTCCCTCAGCCACTCATCATAAGGCCCTTCCCCAGTTTTGTTGCCCTTCTCTGGACATGTTCCAGCACCTCCGTGTCTTTCTAGTAGTGAGTGGCCCAGAACTCACAGGAGAGTGAGTGAAAAAAGTGACATGAGACTTGAGGTACAGCCTCCCCAGTGCTGGGTATGGGGGGGACAATCCCTGCCCTGGTCCTGTTGGCCACACTATTGATGATGCAGGCCAGGATGACTCTGGCCTTCATGGCCACCTGGGCTCACTGCCAGCTCATGTTCGACGACTCTGGACCAGCACCTCAGGTCCTTCTCTGCTGGGCAAGTTTTCAGCCACTCTTGCCCCAGCCTGTACTGCTTCGTGGGGCTGTTGTGACCCATGTGCAGAACCCAGCACCTGGCCTTGTTGAACCTCGTGCCATTGGCCTCATATAATATGGTCAAAGTGTAATGAATCTAAATCTGGAATAGCTCCTAGTTTGCAACTTCATTGTACCCTTTAGTAGTATGGTGAAGTGAGTAGGAATTGGTTGGTGCTGCTGCTTGCAACTGCAGTAGTCTTTGGAATCTCCTGAAAACCTGGAAACTCTTGTTTTTGTAGGGCCTGTCTTCACCTTTTCTATTGTGTCAATATAAACCAAGAATAGTGCAGTTTATTTCTGCTGAGTAGCTACTGGTAGGGATTATGCAGATTTCTCCATGTTGTGTGGACAGAGGCAGTACATACCACTCTTTTTTTCCCCTGTCTGTTGACGTGCTTTAAAAAGTAGTGCTAATTTAGAGGCTGTTCAAATATGCAACAGATGAAATACTGCTCTTTTTTTTGGTGAGGTTTTGTTTGTTTGTTTGTTCTTCAGACTTTGTCTGAAGTCATAATTCCTCTGTTTAGTTAAGTATTTTAAAGAAGACGCTTACTTGTAAAGACATTCAGTAGCTTGGTAAGTTGTACAGAATTGTCTTAACTTTCAGTAGGATGTCCTTTTTATGGTTTAGTGATGCACAAAATATGGCAGTTGTCTAATGTCTTCATATATGAAGTTTATTAATATGCCCTTGAAAATATACCTGGGGCAATTAATGCTGGCAGATGCTGAATTTAAATTCTTCTTTACATGACATATTTTGGGGATTTATCTTTTAGCTAGTTAAAACACTTCATGAAACATAAATTAGTTTAGGGTCTTCTAGTAGTTCCTTTTATGAAGGGACAAGATCTGTGTTGACTATGATCTATTTCTCTATGTTTAAAGTATGGTTCTGGTTTTGACATTTGTACTGTTAGTTGCATATTAGATACAGTTTGTATCTTACTGTCTTACAACTTTCTGCAACTCATCTTGGGAGTGTGCACTTGCACAAATTTTTCATTGAAACTGACCTATAAACCCCCTGGTTTTAGGTAATATGAGTATAAATCTTGTGAGGCAGTAATATAAAAGCAGCAGGTTTGAAAGGTATTACTTCCCCCGTTGATTGGTGGCTTACAATTTTTTGGTAATGTAAATCATTTAATTAAAATGTTGCATACACTTTGTAGCTGTAAATGAGGTTAATGATTAGGAATTCACTTAAGTAGCAAAAAAAAAAAAGTTTTAAGAGTGCCACGAAAAATGTGTTTTGCAATGGAAGAGCAATGAGGAAGCTGGAGAATTAATAATATGTGATGTAGGTGTTATTTTTAAATTTTGTGTTTTATCTTAAACTTGAAATTGTCAATTTTAGCTGGTTTAGCAAACTTGATGATTTTGGCCATTTTTTAAAGACATAATAATAAGTTGTTACGACTTTAGACTGGGTGAATTTTCTGCTTTGGGCTGTTTTTGTAAGGGGACTTCATGAAACAGTGCAGTGAGTAGAGTGGTTTCAGTTGAAGAGCTACATGCTTGTAACTCATTTGGAACTTGGATTGGCAATCGGTGCAATTCCATGGGTAGTGTTGTTCTTGTAGTTAATATTCCAGTAATGAATGTAGCAAAGTTAGATTAATGTTAATCTGGTTTTGTTTACATTACACTGTGTATTTTGAAAAATTGTGAAGTGTCACTATGTCGTTTACAGGATTGTGGACAACATGCCTGTGACGTGGTGTTATGATGTAGAGGATGGTCAGAGGTTCTGTAATCCTGGATTTCCTATTGGCTGTTACATTACTGAAGATGGCCGTCCAAAAGATGCCTGTGTTATTAATGTATGTTTATGCAATTATATATTTTTTAATATCCCCTTTTTACTAATATAGAGACTAGCATTTCTCCTGTGTCATGTTTCTGTGGTGAGTCCTTGCTATTTTAAGAGCCCGTGTTGCCTAAAAACACGTAACTGTTTTGGTCTGCAAGTACCTCAGAACCTTGTCTCTTATGCTGCATAGTACAAAAGGGCTCTAAAAGATCAAGGTATGAACATGCATAGCATTTAGTACATGGGGAGGGTAAAGGTGAAGGAAAGCATGTCATCCTTCATTGACTAAGAAATTGAAACATTTGAAAGCTTGGACTTCACATTTTTGTGGGATAGAAGTGATTTCATGGAAGCTGATTTGCATAGGTGTGTTTGTACTTCTGCATACTTTTCAAAGGTTTGCTTTCCCTAAAACTGGGAGCTGATGGAAAAAGACATAATATAAGATTTCTGCATGAGCAAAGATTCTCTTGTAGATAGATGATATAGTGGTGGAGATCCAGATGAGTGCATTGAAAGCATTATGGGGTTAAGAACACAACAGAAAGTCCAGGATGTCTTTAGACTACCACAGACCTCTTCCATGGCAAGGTCACTGAGAACTTGGAATAGGTTTTTGGGGGTTTTTTTTGGAAATGGTTGGTTTTACTTAATAGATCTTACCAAAGATAACAGTTTCTGTGGTTGCCAGTTTTGTTTAATTGCCTCCATAATGACTTGGTTTCAGGGGCTCCATATGAATGGATGAAGTTATGATCAAATATGTAATCTGACAATATTATTTTAGTCCTATTTTAATACTTTCTTTTAATAAAAGGAAAATAACCTTTGAAGGAGTAACTAATGTACTGTAGAACATTTCATTTATGTAACTATTCTTATAATTGGGGGTACTCTATAGAGATGG